>OX246746.1:22880881-23047624 GCA_945910005.1 Isoperla grammatica
AAAACTGTCAACGGAGCGTCGCTTTAACTAAGGAAACTGAACTTAATAGTCAAGTACCTAATCCTGATTAAACAGTTAAACTTAAGATTAAACAAATTGACAACATTTCTTATCTAATATTGAAATCAAAAATTTCAGAAGCGGTTTATGTTAATATATTAACAGCTTAAGATTTACCACCAAATGATTCGCTCAATTTGCAGCGTGTCCCCAGAATACTAATTGTCTGTTCCCTTTGCTAGCTTTAAAATCACTAGAAAATCTTTTTCTTTATATAGAAACTTCGTCTTCACTAGATTTAACTTGCCTCAGTTTCTTACTCATTGGATTCTATCAAGTAAATGTCTGAGTGGAAATTGGGGTTCTAAGCATTCGCTTTTAATTCTATTCACTTCCCCCACAGGTGAAACCTATGTCACTCTCCATTCTCAGTATCTGCAGCAGAACTCTTGAGCTCATATTAATGAAACACGCAACACTCGCCTGTCCGGTTTCAATTCCACAACGGACACGGAATTTAATCTGGAGAAACGTTTGGACTAAGTTCTAAAATATGCATATTGGATTACAGCGTTTTTCATGGTGCGAAAACAATTTGAAATAGAAATTATCCTCACACAAGTCAGTCTAACTGTTCAGGCTACAGATTTCAGATTCATTTATTCCAGGGATAAAACGAACAATGTCAATGTCAAAAAAAGCCACAGATGTTGAGTTGGTACCATGAAGTGGTTCATTTTGACGGCTTCTATAAGGAATGCAGATTGATGTTGCTAATAAAAAATATTAATCTTTTATTTTTGCGAGATGCAAATTATTTCTCTATCCATTCTCATACATTGTTAATGTTTTTATCTTACATAGATTCTTTATAATTATTGTCTAGTGTATTATTTTCAACTGAATATGTAAACAAACGATATACGTGTGCCGTTTGCAGGATTATTATCAAAATTTCAGTCATATTTCATTTCTGTAAAATCTTTCAGTCCAGTTTGAAATGTCGTGTGTTTAACACCACTTCCTGGGCCATTCTCCCCTCCCCCTGTCTGTATTTTTTCCCTCTCTCTCTCTCTCTCTCTCTCTCTCTCTCTCTCTCTCTCTCTCTCTCTCTCTCTCTCTCTCTCTCTCTCTCTCTCTCTCTCTCTCTCTCTCTCTCTCTCTCTCTCTCTCTGTCTGTCATGGCGGCAAGTGAATAGTTGTAGTTTCGTGTGTCTCCGGGGTAACCTTAAAATATCGGCAATTAACAATCAATAATTCTATTACAATACTATCATCATCTGGCCGTAAGCTTTCACTTCTTCACCGTCGTGTTTCAACATATTTTCCTTCTCCGTATCGCATATTTCGAGCAATTTTTAATTTCGTATTCTTCTCGTTAGCCGAACAGTGCGAAAGTCAACCTGCTCTGCGATGTCTCTCACAGTTACCACCAACCCCCAAACAAAAAAAGACCCCAAAAGCGTTAAAGAGGTCGCAGCTCTATGCAATGGTCTCGAGGAATCGTTGCACGCTGAGCTTAAAGTTCTTAAACAGGCAGTGCAAGCGCAGCTTTTCCAGCTTGAAGAACGCTTTGCAAAGGCAGCAACAAACCCAGCCGACGAAACCCAGCAGACAGATGTCTTGGCCGCCGTCCGCGATATGCAAACGCGGTTAGAGGCCCAAATCGACGTCGTGAGACAAGGCCTCGTGAAGAGCCTGGACGACGTGAGGAGGGACATCGGCCGCATCCAGGACCAGGTCACCGATCAGGGGGAGAGGATCGACGCCGCCGAGCAATACAGCCGGCGGAACTGCCTCTTGCTCCACGGCGTCCCGGAGAAGCCCCGCGAGGACATAGTTGACACCGTCCTTGCGTTTGTCAACACAACGTTGAATGTGCCTCTTCGGTACGAGGACCTGGACCGCTGCCACCGCCTGGGCCCTGCGAGGCGTAACGCGGCGGAGGTGGTGGCGGCCGGGCGTCCCAGGCCGATCATCGTCAAACTAACCCGCTACGTAGTAAGAGCCAACATCTGGGGGAACAAGAAAGCCCTGAAAAATACTGGTTTTCTTGTTACCGAATCCCTTACACAGGCGAGGACCAAGCTTTTCCGCGACGCAAAGGACATAGCCGGGAACCACAATGTCTGGACGCAGGACGGCCGCATAGTTGTCCTGTGTCCCGATAACACACGGATGACCATCACCCGTGAGCGCGACCTTCAGGGACTCCAAAGATACGGCGGTGTCACGCGTCAATAAACCCCACGAGACGAGACAGTTCATTGAGAGGAAACAGTGAAATGAATTTTATTTATATTCAAACTCTACGTCTATTTTTAGTTATATCAAGTATTCAAATAGTGTTTTTACGTGTAATTCTCGGTATGTGTGTGTGTATGTGTGAAAGGGTAATCAAGAATGAAGAATGTAACTTCGTTTATATCGGTAAGTTTTCCCAATGCATGTTTATACTAGGGGTCATACTAACAGAAATACGTCAACGCTCTAAACTCTGCTCTAAGCACGCTATAACAATTATTACGCATCAACATTTAATTATTCTTAAAGATTTACCAAAATGTCTAAAAACAAAAATAAGTTGGTAAACCTGAACATTCCTAGAAATTCAATTTCAACCCTCTGCCCATTCACTGACATACTTCTCACACTACCAGATGCTGTCAATGGAAGTCCGTCACCCCCTCCCCCTCCCCCTCCGACCAACCCACCCTCGACTGGTAGCATTCTAAAGCAACGGCTGGCCGGCCACCCAAGGTCTCTCCAGGTTATTCACCTAAATGCATCTTCCCTCATGGCCCACTGTCTTGACCTACAAACCCTTACTGATGACAACAAAGTGCACGTAATATTAATAAGCGAGTCCTGGCTCAAACCTTCATTAAACTCAAATCTTGTGCAATTACCAGGGTATCGCCTTGTAAGAAACGACCGCACAAAGCGGCGCGGTGGCGGAGTGTGTGCGTACATTCGCGATGACATAAAAAGCAAAGTGTTATCTAAATCTTCTAGCGAATACTCCTCTAGGCCAGAATTTGTTATTTTTGAAATTAAAATTATTAACCAATGTATTCTCCTCGCAGTTGTTTATCGCCCCCCTAAAATTGGATTTTTAACAGATTTCGAATCGTCCCTCCTTAAATTTATCCCTCATTACGAACATGTTATTGTAATGGGAGACTTCAACACCAATTTACAACAATCAAATCACACGGACACAAGACAATTACTCACGATCTTCGACTCTTGCAACCTAACTGTTCTCCCTCTTGACGCAACGCATCACACCTCGACATCACATACATGGATTGACCTAATGATGACAGCTAACAGTGACAGAGTAGTTAACCATGGCCAGTTGCCCGTCCCAAGCATTTCCGCACATGATCTTATTTACCTTCAGTATTCACTTCGGGTACCCAAGTATAAACCTAAATTTATTTCACAGCGAAGCCTAAAATACATAGATTCAAATCAATTTAAAGTAGATTCAGTGTCCCTACCTTGGGAAAATGTATTAAACCTTCCTACACTGGACGAAAAATTACTCGCGTTCAACTCTCTAGTATTACAATTGTATGATAAACACGCCCCTCTGAGAACCGTTCGAGTCACTAAACCCCCATCCCCCTGGCTTACGACTGAAATAAAGACTTTAATGGCTAGGAGGGACGCAGCTTTTAACAAATACAGAACAAATTCGACTCCCGAAAACAAAGACGCGTACCGACAACTGAGAAACATAACTAACCAGACAATAAGGACAGAAAAAAGACGACATGCATACAACTTACTTGGCCCCAAAACATCAATTAAAAAAATGTGGCAAAACCTGTCCCACATGGGCATCGGTAAACAGAAGGAGGAGGAAACTCCTATCGAAATACCCCTTGATAACCTTAATTCACATTTTACCACTTGTTCACAAGTTACTGATATAACTTCGAAAGAGGAGAATATAAAAAACAACCAAAATAAAAAACCATCTCATGACAAATTTTATTTCTCACATGTGACACCAAAAATTGCTCTGCATGCAATAAAGCGAATCAAATCTAACGCTCAAGGAGTAGATATTATTTCAATTAAACTAATTCATCATATGCTTAGTCTTTCACCTATTTTAATTGAGCCACTTACATATATCTTTAATTTTTCTTTAACGAGCGAATCCTTCCCAACGCTATGGAAGCGAGCGCTAGTACGCCCACTTCCAAAAAAAGTAAACCCCGACTCGGCCAGTGACTTTAGACCAATTAGCATCTTACCCGCACTTTCAAAGGCGCTTGAGTTCATCGTTCACTCACAGATCTCTGATTTTCTTAAGAAAAATGACATATTAGACAAATATCAGTCAGGCTTCAGGTCTTGCCATAGCACTTGCACCGCTCTTTCTAAGGTAACCGACGACATACGAACAAATATGGACAATAGACAACTGACAATTTTGACACTACTTGACTTTAGTAAAGCATTCGACTCGGTTGACATTGATATTCTTATGAGTAAACTTCAAGGAATACATTTTTCTACCTCGAGCCTCAAATGGATGACTTCTTACTTACGAGGCAGAGAGCAATGTGTGATATCGGGCGACGAGCAATCAAATTGGATTCCACTAAATGCTGGGGTGCCCCAAGGCAGCATACTTGGTCCCCTATTGTTCTCAATTTACATAAATGATATATCTACCGCCTTAACTTACTGTCACCATCACCTCTATGCCGACGACCTTCAAATATACCTTCATGCTTCTCCTTTATTAATTAATCAGGCAATTGAAATGATAAACCAAGATCTAAAATCACTTTCCAAGTGGGCAATTAAAAATTGTTTAGTTATTAACCCCACTAAATCCCAAGCAATTATTTTCGGATACCACAAACTTCTCGTCAAATTAGATCACGCAAACATTCACAAACTTATTCTTAACGGTCAGAACATACAATTTCAAAATGGTGTTCAAAATTTGGGACTTTTCATGACTAATGACCTTTCATGGACCGAACAAATAAAGCGCATATGCCAAAAAACGTATGCTGCTCTACATTCCTTAAACCGACTTAAAAACTTTCTTCCGACAAAGCTCAAAACACTACTTGTACAAAGCCTTATTATACCACACTTCGACTACTGCGACATAGTATACAACGACTTGACCGAAGACCTTTCCATTCGCTTACAACGGGCACAAAATTCCTGTGTACGTTTTATATTGGGCATAAAGAAATCCGATCACATTAGCCCTGGATTTAAACAACTAAACTGGCTTCGATTAAGTGACCGTCGAAATCTTCATTCCGTCTGCCTCGTTCATAAAATATTATCATCATCAGCCCCCTCATATCTCACCCCAAACTTCCAATATCTACACTCCAATCATAGTTTCAACACCAGATCGAGAGGAGGTTCCCAACTTGCATTCCCTGTACATCGAACTAAGCTCCTTGACAATTCAGTTACAATACATGCAATCAGAATGTGGAATGCTATACCGGTGGAGATCAGGGATACATTGCAGAACAATTACAGCGTGTTTAAGAGTAAAATGTATTCATTATATGTTTCGAAAAATAACGACATTTAATTTTGTTTATTTGTGTTTATTTGTTTTTATATTGTTTTTATATTGTTCTTATGTGCAGGTATTTCTACGTTTATCTTCTATGTATAGCCATACATATTTGTGATGACTTACAATATAAATGGAGTTACATAATATTTACTTAATGTTCCTACCCATTGAATGAATGAACGAATGAATGTGATGAATGAATGGTTTATCTTAGCATTATCAATATGAGTTAGCGTAGTTAAAAATCTGTAATTGAAATTGAAATTGTATTTTCCTATTATGTATGTTCGTAATTTCTAGGTCTTAAATGTATTTTAATGAATAGCTAACATTAGCAATATGATTTCATCATTCTCTTAAAAACAAAACAAATTCAAAATCCAATTGTAATTGTATTTTTCTATTATGTATGTTCTTAATTTTAAGCCTTCAATGTATTTTACCACAAATGTATATCTCTATAACGGTTGGATGGAAGAAAAGGCTTCACTGGCCTTAATCCCGCCCAAAATAAAGTCCAAAATCAATCAATCAATCAATCTCTCTCTCTCTCTCTCTCTCTCTCTCTCTCTCTCTCTCTCTCTCTCATTCTCTACACACTATCATTGTGTACTCCTAAAGTTAAATCGATGTATTTGCTATGCAAGAGGCTATAGTAGGACGTTTCTGAAATACCCGCATACATTTTGTATACCCCACTAAACGTATCTACTGTAAATCTCATGTGCAAGCTGACACCCTAACTCAATCGACGTTCAACATTCATTACCCATTATCACGATCTTTATCAAGGATTTAAAGGGTTCATTATTTCCGATCTCTGTTATATTCATTTGCACCCTTGATGACCCCTCCCTCCTCCCCCCCCCCCCCCCACCACCACGCACATCCCCCTACGACGGTCCACGTTATCTACCAGAACCAAGCGGGAAAACGAGACAAGATGAGGAAAGGGGGAAGTCTAACAGGAAATGAATAGAATTGCAATTTCAAAACGCTTTGGTTTAATAGCTATGTTGCTATGCGTTCATTTACTGTCTTGTTTATCTTTTTAGTACTTGGCAGCCATTTTGTATCAGAAAATACAGTTCAGAAATGACGCTACAGAAGTTTGGATTAAAGATGTGGTCTATCTTCGTTTCACCACATATGCTCAAAGTAATACTGATTTATTAAGACATGCTGATAAAAAGCTCAATGAAAAGTTGATTCATTTTTGTGATGTACGGCTGGTTAGCTCATCAATGTCAAAGTCCAGGGTTGTGATCTACAATGGAGAGCTCTGATTAAAATTCGCTGACTCGACTTTCTGAACCGGACGCTCTTACATCAGGCTACTGTCAAGCAGCGATGACAGCCTTCTTACCTACTTACTAAGTCGTACATGTACTTCAGGCAATACAGTGGTTGCATGCAATAAGCTAGACCGTCTTGACAAAAAACACAAACAACATGTGGCTGTTTTGGTAGTGAATCATGAATTTTACATTATACAAAATTTATTTTCCTTTATTTTTTGATTTTTTTTTACTATATTTAACATACAGTGTATTCTGCCATTTGGCGTGAAATAATAAAGATAACAATAAAAACACAGAAACAAGCACAAAAACACACATTACACATGTGTTTGTCACAATTCTACATAAAATAAGTGCAATAACAATAAAAAAATACTCAAAAAATGCCAGTGAAAGAGACAATGCGCACAATGAAGTTGGAAACATGGTAAAAGAGTTAGAAACAAATGCAATAATATCTTTATACACATAAGAGTTGATCCAAAATAATACAATCAAAACAAAAAACAGGAATGATGAAGCTGCATTAGACAAAAGTGTAGTGTAGTAAATAGTGTAAAGAAGAAACAACATCTGATGTAATTAATTTCTATCAAGATAAGGCATGAAGGATTTAATGAATGGTCGTAGTAGAAAAAAGATAACTTCCGTAGGCAGCGAGTTGTACAGCATAGTGGCCCGTGTGAGGAACGATCGGCGTCTTATTTCAGTTCGTGGAGTACATATGTGAAATAAATTGCGCTGCCGAGTCCTCCTGGATGGTACCCGCACACCCAGGTTTTGGTAGGATATGTTTGCATTGCACGTGACCATTAAAAATTTTCTGTAACAAAATAAGGTCAGATTTCTGTCTGCGCTGTTCTAGTGTGCCAATTCCCAGTTCAAGTAAAACATTACTATTCGAGAGATGATTAAGACCTGGCACTCTTTTGCGCACTATAAAACAAAAAGAAGAAACAACACTGTTTAAAAGATTTAAATTAGTCGGTGCTGCTGAGCTCTATATAGGGACTCCATATTCCACAATAGGACTAGAACATGGAATAGAACTAGTGATGTGAAATACAACTTCAGCGCCTTCGGGCAATTGATGTTGGTATGCCTATACAGCATGCCCAGCATTTTCATTGCTTAACTTTTAATTTTAACTATATGATCTGGAAATAGACACTTCTCATCTAAAACTACACCAATATCATTTATTTTGTGCAGCCAATTGTCATTAAGCTACCGGATAGCATATAATCAAACACAATTTGATTCCTCTTCCATGAAATAGACAGCTCACCGCACTTCGTTACGTTGGGCTGAAGACCCCACATATCACACCACTCAGAGAGCCGGTCTAGTGCACGTTGCAATTCAATGGCATCTCTAACGGTATTAATACTGCACATTAAATTACAATCGTCAGCATAGAGCAGAATCTCTACGTTCTTGCCAATGGTTTAGCCGCGGTCGCTTAGCCGGTTCCCATACGAACACCGAAAGTTAAGCAACCTCGGGCTAGGTCAGGAGGTGGATGGGAGACCACTCTTCTCTAAAACACTAGTTACCGTTGGTTAGAGCAGATTGGAGGGTTCGAAAGCTTGTGTAACAGCTTCGTTCTTCTCGTCAATTGCTCGGCAGTCCAGGTTAGTGGAGGAACCTATATGACTGGTCAAAGTTACACCGTCCTTTCGGATGGGACGTAAAGCTAATGGTCCTCTTGGTACTTTTCGACAGGAGTAAGCTACGTGCCGGTACCAGGCTTACCCTCCTCCCTTCTTCATTATCATGCATCGTTGTTAATCATCCGTTGTTATAATGGTCACTGTTAAATGGCACAAAATGCTGTATGGGGCCAATTCATAAATAAATTAATTAATCTTGCACCACGAATTACCAACGAATTGAGTAAAATCGTCAAAGAAAAGAACAAACAATAAAGGCCCTAATATGCTTCCTTGGGCTATCCCAGAGACAATTTTAGTCCATGAGGAGGCCGATCCGGGTAATAATACACGTTGTACTCTGCTGCGTAAAAAATCACTGAGAGTAAGCAAACATTTTCCACATATTATGTTTTTATTCTATTGTACTGCTTTGTGTGTGTTATTACTTTGTACAAAAGTAGAAAATAATAAAATATATATATATATATTATGAGTGTATTCTAAAATAATTTGTTCTAAATTTTCCTGTGACTGGTTGGCTATTATCAGATGGTTGAGGTGCCGGGTTAAACATAACAACACTTTCACGTAATAGCAACACACATAAACTATCCTAGACGTGGTTTTCTGTATTAACATTGTTAGTATCAGATGGTGGAGGTGCCGGGTTTAAATATAACAACATATAACATCACGTTCAGGTAATAACAACACACAGAAACTATCCTAGACGTGGTTTTCTGGTTTTACATTGTTAGTATCAGATGGTGGAGGTGCCGGGTTTAAATATAACAACATATTACAACACGTTCAGGTAATAACAACACACAGAAACTATCCTAGACGTGGTTTTCTGGTTTTACATTGATAGTATCAGAAGGTGGAGGTGCCGGGTTTAAATATAACAACATATAACATCACGTTCAGGTAATAACAACACACAGATACTATCCTAGACGTGGTTTTCTGGTTTTGCATTGATAGTATCAGATGGTGGAGGTGCCGGGTTGAAATATAACAACATAACATCACGTTCAGGTAATAACAACACACAGAAACTATCCTAGACGTGGTTTTCTGGTTTTGCATTGAAAGTATCAGATGGTGGAGGTGCCGGGTTTAAATATAACAACATATAACATCACGTTCAGGTAATAGCAACACATAGAAACTATCCCAGATATGACTCCCTGGTTTAACTTCGTAGCTATCCGACGGCGGGGATGTTTGGCAACACGCCCCTACAATGTAAGCTCACTAAAGTAAACACACCTGGGTTTTATATCGAGGTGGGTGTGTCGACCCCGTCATATGACACGCCTCCTCAATTAAAACACTTAACGGCGATATGCCTGGAATTCTGCAACCAACGGTTCAACGAAAATGAAATGCATTTACTCGTCGGTGCACGTGTTAAATCGCTAATGGAAATTAAAGAATTAATTTGTGTAAATTATTATTATGTACACATAAAAATTTGTCAAAATTCGCGATATTTTTTTGGAATAATCGTTGAAAGTTTCCAATGTAAACTAACTGTATTTTGAATACTCTTTCTATAACTAAAAGAGTTCCTTTACTCCCTAATGCATGATCTGTTTATGTATATTGCTAACGTTTTGCGAATGTAATTATTTGCATCTTCTGTACTGGGGATTTATACATTCTTTTAAAATCGCCGTACTTTCCACGTTGGCAGAAAGTTCTATGTACCCAGTAGAGCCCCCCGTAGAAATCACAGGAAACGCTAACATCCAGAGTGGCTGTGAGCACTGAGTGTGAGACACATGAATGTTGTTAGAGCACACAATAGAGATTAAACAAAGGCCACTATTTGGTGGCAGCTAACATAACACATTTTTCTTGCAAGTGTTTTAATAACAAGAGAAATTATTAACGAAGTTTTTTTAGACACAAGAAATTAAGAAAAGTAGTGGTCTTATGTTATTGTATTATAACGTTTTCTTCGTCTTTGACTTGTCAACGCATTTTCAACCTCCAGAAAATTTATTTCGATTTATGCATGGGATTTTTCCGAATTTATTTTCCTACGAGCAACTCTTGAATATGATTTCTTATTGTATTTGTACATTCTTAATAGTGATAATATTGTTAAAGTTGTGTCAACAGAACATTACCATACTAACAACATTATCATACTCAGTGCCGGTTCTCCGGTGTTCAATATTTAAACGATTTAGCTTTGACCTTACCTTTCGCAATGTTGAATGCAAAACGAACGTTGTCTGTAGATTGACGTGATTAAATTACCATTTCATTGGCTACATTGCTATTAGTGTCAAATGCCGTGCACCGTATTTTGATGCCAATTACTGTTTTAGTAAACATGCGCTACATGCGTTGGTGTCAGTAGAATCCTTTGGCAAACCGTATTGGATTATTAAATGTGGCGCGTGTCCATAATAATACGAACGTTAAAACATCATATGACCTATTTACCGAAGGTTGGCTTTAGAGTTCAGATGAATGAATGAATTAATTCAGTTGATTCAGCTATGCCCCACTTAATGAAAATGATATAACTGCAAAGAATGTATGGTTATTAACCTATTGGAAAATATTCTTTCATATTAAAATATAAACCGCTTCATACTGGAGATAAGTAATAAATTCTTGTATAATTAGTTTCTCTTTACTACTATTGAAATAAAATTTCATTCTATGTTACAACGAAATATTATATCGTAAATGTGTGACAGCTTGTCGGTAAAACAAATTCTGAAAGGTGTCTTTAAAGAAACCTTTCTTTCACATTGCTTTTTTGAATTTAACCCATAATAATAATTATTATTAGAATAATTTATTTATATTTTATATATTATATATTATATAATTTATTTATTAAAATTGTTTATTTATTATTGTGAATACGTAGTGAGCCGCTTTTACATTATAAATACATAACTACTTTCCCTGTCCCTCTGTTTCGCTAATATTTTTATTAAAAAAATACTTCCAGCAGCTATAGTATTGTGTAAACATAATATCCGTCCGGATAAGCGTTGGGGGGGGAGGAGGAGGGGGGGGGGGGTAGTTGTTACCCCTCCGTGCCCGGTCGCACCATCAAAGCCTCATGGCCAGTTAATAAAAGAACATCGACCGACGAGCTTTGATCACGTCTGTCACAGTAGCCGATGTGTGCAAACTACACGCGCGCATTATGCACGACGTAATTAAACCAGACCCACGTGCTCAAACGGTAGGGGGGGGGGGGGGGGGCGATACAAATTACGTGCACGGCTATAGGAGCGAAATGCGATATAGTCGAACATCAAAATTCTCGTAAAATTAAATAAACCAGAATACAAAGTTCAATGTGTGGAATAATGAAATAATCATGGGGAATATTAAATAAAAATTGTCCAAAAAGTCGTTGTGGGTTTTATAAAGCGAGGAGCATCTGGGAGTAATGAACGATGTATTTTTAAGCAAACTTGCAATAACAGAAGATAATTTGAGAACGTTTGGCGAGGTTTTGGTCTTATTTTGACCACATGTCTAGACTGAATTGATTTTAATGGAAGGGGTTATTACCCTCCCAAATACTCAGTAACCTCTGTGCTGCATATTCCCTTAATATTTGCTATTTAGTGACATATCGTCGTGCTTCAAACGCACTTCATGTTCACGTACGCAGATAACCTCATCATACAATTTTTATTGAATATCACTAGTTATGTACGTGTGACTTTACAAGTAGAATAATCTTCCTCGCAACTGCTGTATCGATTTGGAAAATTTGACAGATGCGATTTATATGATTTATGTAGACGCGGAATAATATATTTGCCACTGCAGCGAACGTTTAGTTTAAAGAGCACTTTGCGCGGTTAGAAAATACTTTTAGAAGTTTTTCAACCTGAGTTATTGTTTAACGCTATATACATGTTTTAGATTTGATGTAGTTAATGCGTTTATTGTTATTTATAATTCTAGTAAAAATTATTTTTCGTCTTAATCTTATTATTGTTAACATTATAACGTGAATGAGAATTATTACGTTTATCAGCATTCTTTGTATAATTCGTAACAAAATAACAAATCTACCTTCTACCATTCTGGTTGAACTTATAATTCAAGTGGAAGATTGAAGATGTATATTTGAAAAATAAAAATATAAACACTTTTTGATCATTTTTTAGCGAGTAAGTAGTTTTCCGCAAAGTGGATGTTTACTGAGGGTATGCGTTTTCTAAAATGTATATTTGGTTTTATTTTTTAAAATTCCATAACAAGCGGGACAATTTAAGATTTTCTTTTCGTGTCCTTAAAACAACTTTTAAAAATTAAAATTGTTGGTACATAGTAGTGTGGTGCAGATAGATATTATCTACAGATAACGAAAAAGAAAAATATGCAACTAAATTCCGATAATGCAATAATAACTTAACCAAACGTAATGAGTTGTGCATATATATTTTCTTTGGCTTTTTGAAGACCTTATACAATATTTAGTTGCGGTATCTACCCACAACATCGATTATAAAAAAATTATAGATGCAAACAGAAAAGTTGTATTTAACATGGTTTCTGAACTCTGATTCCCGCAGACTTTTCATGTGTATATAATCTACATACGTGTATCTATCTCTCTTTACTCGTCAGTATTAACCGCATATTAGTAGTACCACCACAACGCTACCGTGACCACTAATCACTTACCACTTACCACTTACCGCTAACAAACCACCACTTGCCACTGACCACTGATATGCCAAGAGAGAGAGAGATGGATAGATGGATAGATAGATAATGGTCTTTATTGAAGAGAGAGAGAGAGAGAGGCATCATACATTCTGTTTCGATCTAGAAAGTTATCTACTGGCTCTCGGGGTTGGTTTTTAATTTATGGTTTTCTTCATATATATATATATATATATATATATAAAGTAAGAACACATTTTTCGGTAAAACCAATCCAAGTTTATTAAAAATAATAAGTCAACGTTTCAACGACTGTAGCGTCGTCCTTTTCAAGACATACAAAAACAAATAAAAAACCACAACAACCAAAAAACACTTGCATATAAAATCGAAAACACTGCTTACATTTTGCAACCAACAAAATCTAAGAAATCATATATATAACAATTGGTTTATTTTTAAATGTTGGAAAAGAGTGGGCCAGAACTAAATTATTATATAAGTAAAAACCTCGGACAAACACGGTTAAACACTGTTTAATGTTGAAACCGTGTTTGTCCGAACTTTTTACTTATATTATCATCTTCCGGTTAATGAGTCCTGGCGTGTGTTATTAAATAAATTATTATTTTTCAAAGATTTGTAGTAATTGTGTCAAATGAAAATAGGTATCTTATAATTAGAGTGGCCTGGTTGCAAGGCAATGAATGACACAGTTGAACGCCACTGCGAGGTATACAAGCACTTTCCCTGGGTGGAAATGTTATTTTATGAGAGTTCACTAAATACCCTTAATTATTTACAAAAGACTTTTTCCTCAAAGAAACGTAATTGGGGAATTAAAGTGAAGTAAATATTAATTTGTTTGCTTCCATATTGAAAGAAGAAATTAATTAGCCTTTATATTCTGGAATCCCTTAGAAGTTTTGTTTTAAATTTCGTAAAAGTGTGTTGCGCTAAGAACTCGAAGCTCGAAGTATGTTTGCAGTCGATAACCCAAGACGGGAGACAACCATATAGAACTTGCAACGTATTTCTCGAGGTATTGTCTTGACATCTATAACATGGAAGAAACAGTTGGCTCTGACGTCATTTGTCGAGCTCTCATGAGGAGAAACCTGCTCTCTCACCGGCATATCTAAAGCAAGGGTAGAACAAAACCATCCTTTACCAAAACCTCTTTGAGTAAGTTCGTGAGTCACTCGTCCCCTACATCTAGGGCGCCCGTTGTTGTTAGGTTGCTGTAGGTAACAGTTTTATACGTGTTATTTCCCATATAGAAATAAATCCTTAGCACCAACTGGTACATAAACAAATCATAACTAACAGAACTAGCATTTGTTATACCTTTACCAAAAATCACAGAATACTAATAGCTTACCACTACCCTCCACCACCAAACACTACTAACATATGTCACTGTACTAACCAGATCTGTTTACCACAACTGAGTTACTCCTACCAGTGGACAACCAGTATAACAACTACGATCTCCCCGAAGGTGTTCGTCCCTGTTTCATCGGTGAATAGAAAGCTCAAGGCATCTTATGCATCATTAGTCGTCCCGCAAGCCCCTTTCAATCTTTGGCTTCATTAAAGCCATCAGTCTGTTCATTCAAGAATTTCTATTGAAGTAGCATCAGTTTCAAACTTCACAGCGCCTAACCCTCCAATAACCAGTCTCCCTCCTCCCCCACCCCATCGACACCACCCCCTAGATACCTACCCTCTTATTTAATGCCCCTCAGCTATTTGCAATAAGTCTGCAACCTCTATCATTGCCACTAACTGAATTGTCCGTGGGAGACGCGCATGCTGCAATCAGATAGCATTGGTAATAAACTGGAAGCGTGGCTTAACATACAGAAACGATCGTTTGGACGTTCTTTTGATATCTGAAATCAATTATCTACAGTCTGGTACTCAGACACCTTTGAAGCCATTGTTGATAACTGTGCATGCTTATATCCGTTCGTGATCTGTCTTTAATTAAATATTGAAATTTAAATGTGTAGCATACAGAATCATGCAGTACCATAAGTATATGCAGTAACACTTTTTTTTTTATTTTGGCCAAGATTAGGTGTTCACACTTTAATCGACTCAATTGTTACTGTTACTTCTAAACATTCCATGCGTCTCTATATCTTTACTTTTTTTACTCATTTTAAGGCAGATTTATAAGCCGTTACTAACAAACCTGAAGCACGATTTGCCCCTAGTGTGCGATGCAACCCCCAGGTCGGTACTTAATTATGAAGTACAGCTCCCAATAATTGAGTTGTTAACTTATAAGTAGGGAGTTACAATTTAATTAGCAACGTGGGCCTACTTCGGGTTCATTAAATTAAGGTAAAATGGCTTCGTGAAGAATCTGTTTATAAGTTTCAACTGAGTTTAAAAAGTTTTGTGACCTGCCACCTTGTATTGAGTAGCGCTTGGAGAGGGGGCGGAGTGCTGAGCCAATAGCCACGCCTTACTCCTGTGGGACTCTTGTCTACTACCCGCAACACTGCAAGCTCACAGACTCACTTTCCCATCTAAATGAAATGAGATATTTATTCCACAATCAGTTTGCTTTCCTACATTTTACCTTATTATCCGCAGTCAGCTAAGACTGTTTAAAACCGTAACTGGGGTTACTCTACACAATATCAATTTACAAGAGTTTCATTCACAATAACACTATGCTGTGTTGTTATAAATCAATTTGGTTCCAGGGCAAACACTGTGGCTGACAGTGTACACTTTGTATGTAAGGAAACAATACGATAACAGTTTGGTAAAATGTTAATATTAATAATATAGAATTTTTTAAAACTTGTTTTGCAAAATATATGTTCTGTTCA
Source organism: Isoperla grammatica (assembly GCA_945910005.1). Lineage (NCBI taxonomy): Eukaryota > Metazoa > Arthropoda > Insecta > Plecoptera > Perlodidae > Isoperla > Isoperla grammatica. Next base: position 22,896,930 of record OX246746.1, read on the forward strand.
TTTTTGCATACAATACGTACAGGTACTTGATTTGAAGCTTTTGTTTGTTACTTTGTTTCCCTCGTATCCAATAGGGTAAGGAAGGCAAACTGTACTTCTTTCTAATAGTGCCCTGTTGAGCCGAAGTCTGGCTTGGACACGGTTGCAGTAACGATAATAATGATATCTCTATATGATCAAAATCCCTCAAGCGATTGTTAAATTTACTCTCCTGTATTAATCACTAATCGTTACCTCATTTGCTTTTATGCAAATAGCTTCAAATCGGCCACAGTATTAAATTAAATTTTAAAGTCTTTTGCTAAGATCCCTAGGTCTGCTATTAACACTGTTAGAGCTCTCAGTCTTCTGCCGATGAAGGATGTGGATTTAGAAGCTGCGATGCTCGTCAACTAATCCCCTTAGTGCACGACGCTGACGCCGACGTCGACGCCACGACGAAGACGCTAAGCGCCTGGTTTAGAGGCTGTCAACATGCATCGGAGAAGCTATTCATCACTTATGTCTCATTTTATTTCATCGTCATTCACTTTCTAAGTGGACTGTCCTGCAGACATGAAGCAACAAGGGCTACAGTAATCCATAGTAAGCTGGGCGTAGACATGGAAAGAAGCAAAGAAGATTAAGCTAACTTAGGAGAATCTACTTTTTCTGGTTTAAAACCGTACTCACGTTAATATCGAATAACAAGTAAATGCAATTTATTTCCGCTTTACTTGTGGAAGCAACTGTCTATGTTTGCATTGCACAGTTTGAACAAATTAGTTGATCTTCTCGGATGATTACCTTGTTCTTTAAGTGTTGTACTCATATATGTACATACACACATACAAATACACCCGTTCAGTGGCGTACGCAGGAATATATTTCGGGGAGGTATGCTTATAATAGAACATAGACCCAGATAACAAATAGTTAATTTGTTATCTGTGACATATAATAGAACCATTGGTGCTCCACAAACGAGACAGTGGGGGTGTAGGAAGGGATGCCCCCCACAAATGCGCCGCAACTAATTTTTTGAAAATCCACATTTTTTAAGTGGTTTTAATGAGTTTTAGAAGAAGTTGGGGTGCTTTACTGCACGGAACATACGTACAAAACTACAAAACTAACTATATTATAACAACTTATACAATTCCACCTACGGGAGTGTTTCCCGACTAATGAAATAGGGAAATTAGTAAGTAAATGTTTTTAATTTCTTGCGTAAATAACAGATGATTTGCAGAGGATAATTAAAAGCTGGGATTGTGGGGGGGGGGCTCCATCCCCTCCAGCCCCCCCCCCTGGATACGCTTCTGCACACGTGTCACAATGTACTAGAATCCAGCTTTCCTGTACATTATTTCACCGTCTTAAAATATGCATAGTTTAAATTATTATGGTATGTTTAAATTTATGAAGTATTATTAATTTGTTGTGTATAGTGATAATTCATTCTAGACCTATACTTTCTTATCATATATTCTCATATTAGACTTTTCGATAGACATAAAATAATATTGAACTAGTTTACCATAACTACCATGCAAAATAAAATCATTAGTTAAAACAATAATATTTCAACTATTTCGGAGGTTTGTTTATTGATTATTGTGTAACTTGAGACCTTTCATGACAGTCAGCTTCGAGCGGTGAGTCTCCGTAGATGATTCTTCTGATTAGGGATTCCCAGCGCCCAGCGCCCACACACTGACAGGCAATAATGTCGCCACGCCAGCCCACGCGTTGCGCTCGCTACCCCATAGACAAACACACTCAACGCTCAACAGCAGCCCGACACAGATGATGCCTTCTCCAACCATTTGCGATGCAATTATGCCTAGTCCGGGCTGTGAATGTGTAAGCTAATAATACAATCTGGGATGGCTTCGTGAAATCAAACACGGCTATTATAAAGGAATACTTATATTATCACGAAGTTTTTAGATACAGGAAAATGTGAGCAATGGCTAAGGTACGTATCCATAGTCGGCCCTATCTCTAGGGGTGCCCGTGGTTGCCAGGTAACAATTTCATGCATCTATTTGCCGTAAATAAAAAAACTTAGCAACACCGGGAGCCCTTAAACGTTTCACAAAGAGTAAAATTAAAATAAGTTACATAATGTCCGTGTAACTTAACATGTACACCAGATTTGGTCAAATTTATTAAATATAATAACATGTACATTATATGATTTGTGTGGCCTGTTGGTGCTGTGGGTTATTCCTGCTTTCCATGCAAAAGATTCAGGGTTCGATTCCCGGTTCTATTTTATTAATTGGCCACATACAGCATTTTACAGTGACCAGTATAACACGTCATGAATAACAACGATGCATGATGATGATGATGATGATGATGATGATGATGATGATGATGATGATGATGATGATGATGATGATGATGATGATGATGATGAAGGGTGGAGTGGAAACCCGGTACCGGCACGTAGCCTACTCCTGTCGAAAAGTACCAATGGGACCATCGGATTTACGTCCCATACGAAAGGACGGTGTAACTGTGACCAGTCATATAGGTTCCTCCACTAACCTGGACTGCCGAGCAGTTGACGAGAAGAACGATGCTTCTGCAAAACAAATTTTCGAACCCTCCAATCTGCTCAAACCAACGGTAATTAGTGTTGCAGAGGAGAGTGGTCACCCATCCACGTCATGACCTAACTTGAATTTGCTTAACTTTGGTGTTCGTATGCAAGACCGGCTAATCGACCGCGGCTAAACCGTTGGCTTATTTTGACTTCTGGATTTTTCTTGAATCCTTTCACTCAAATGAGTTGGTAACCCTCACAGGAACGAGGCAAATGTTGAAATAATGATCAGTTTTCACAACTGAGCCGTTCAACATTTATTTTATTTCTATTTTTTACTTCTAATAAAGTCATGATGATCGTCACCATAATCGTGTCAGTCTTCGTTTCAATTGCAATGGAACAACCTCGTCCAATTGGCAAACGGAGTCAATATGTTCACCACCAACCAGGAGATATGTAGGAATACGGAATGACTCGAAACAATGATTAAAGAAAACACGTCACTATCGGAGTTTTAATAATTAAATCATTATTTATCACAATAGATTGAGTTGACGGTTTTACCGGGGAAGATGGAACGATTAAGGAAATAGGGGCTCATTTACTGTCGGGAGGACGATGGTGCAAGGTTATGTCCCAGAGCGCGCGCAAGTAGAGGCTTGTGTGGGGGTGGGGGGGGGGGTGGGGGGGGGGTTAGTGAGGGGACAGGGTGGCTTATGCAGTGGAGCGTCAAAACCCCATCAGTCCTGCCCATCTCCGTGAAGTGAAACTCCTTTATAGTCCATAGATCCTCTTAAAACAGTGAAATGTGAACCTATCTCAAATATGCTCTCATATCTGTGTTATACAAACCAGTCTTGATATAATTCCTACTTTTGCTTTTGATTTCAATTCGAATTATATTATGTTTACACACTGTTTCATAGCACTTCCCTTGCATTCGTGGTCAGTGTCGTTTTTCGAAAAGTTAGTTATTAAAATGCTGTCGACTTACATGTCAATTCAATTCAATTCAATTTATTAGACATTTACAGGTACACATTATTTCCAGATATTTTATCATTTAATCAAGGCAACCACATAAGTAAAGAATCCTTGTTCGTGGTTGCCCTGTTACAAGTTTAGTCTTTAATATTTAATTGATAAAAAAAATATATTTAAAACTAATTCTACTTACTACTAGTAGAAGCAATGTTATTTTATTGACACTGTTATTTGTCATAAATACATGTCACAAATATTTGTCATAAATACAAATTTAATATCTATGGTTCTTATTTTATAATATGTATTTAGTAGCGTTTTTGTACTTGAAAGAGTTTTCAGTTATGTTAGCCAACGTTTCAAGTCTTGAATATATTGTTCCTCTGTACACGTCAAGAAGAAATACGACTTTTGGACCTTATATCAAGAATTCCGCTAAACTACTGAATGAACTTCGTTATGTAATGTTATGATAACTAGATGGCCCTAGACTCACAGCACAGGGCACTATCTTTAGTTCAGCCTGCAGTGATAAGTATACACATATGTCCTTTGAACAGTAGAATACCGTCTTCAGCTTCCAAAAACCAGGGACGAGGTACCCAAAACAGTTTCCTCTCAGAAGTGATGAAGCCATCAGAGATTTGCTCGTTGAAGTGGACGTCTGAAAATATGGTACAATTTTTCTTCGAGTCTGGGGTTTGACATTCTGTACAAAACGTGTTGTGTGTCCATTATCTCAGAAATGATCTTTTTAAGAGCTATTGGGGTTTTTGTTGTCAAGCCAGACGAGATACTAAGTTATATATTATAACACGGATACTGGCAGGGACAGTTAAACACAGACTAAATGAAGTTCCCGATTTGGATGTCAGCAGTCGGTACACAGTTGTTTGGATCAAAATTCTCAGGAGATTTGGTTCGTGCACCGTAGTGAAGTTACAAGGAATGGTACTATACTTCCAATCGTTCATTTGGTGCTTTATCTTAAGTAATCATAGTTACATATAAAAGATGACTTGGATGGGTTGAACAGCAATTCAATCATTGTTGTATTGGTATGTTACAATCTGATGCTGTACAGCATCACCCTCCTCCTTGTAACTTCACTATGGTACACGAAGCAAATCTCTTGAGAATTTTGATCCAAACAACTGTGTACCGACTGCTGACATCCAAATGGGGAACTTCATTTAGTCTGTGTTTAACTGTCCCTGTCAGTAATGAATTAATAATAAGAAATAATGAATAATTAACAAAGTAGTATTAGTACATTAGTAGTAGTATAGTAGTAGTTTTTAAAAGTAAGTGACCTTGGTTTCGTTTTATAATTGTGTGTGTGGTTTTAACTTTATTCCGGGTCAATAAGTTTCTGCGTGTGACACAAAGTAGTATATCTGGTTTACTTTGTATTTTGAAAATGACACACATTTGGTAGCGTAGCAGCAAATTATTTTATTTTATAATTACCAACGCAAAATACCGTATTGTATAAAACGTACCAAATTTTTCATTCGGCGTAGAAAATGATCTCATGACTGGTACTTTTTATGATGAACACATTATTCATTGCTAGAGAAGTTCAATATTAAAACATGTTATTGGATTGAAATATGTTACATGGGGATTTTGTAGATGTGATTGAAGGATATCACTGACATTAAATATTAATGGCACGTGTATGTGCAAGGTACCTAATTAGATGAATATATTTGCGTATCTGGGCCTGGATGGTCTTATTTTTAAGTCGGGTCCTTCTCTTAATGCCATGTGGGTCTTTTTCGACTCAAACTTTAATATATTTCAACAATAAGCGTTCTATACACAGCCCAATTTGTAGTTAATTTCGTGGAAATGGAATTGAACTTAAAATATTGCAACGCGGTGTTTTTAAAGTTAGTGTTTTGTTTACTAATATCTCTACATTTTTAACACAGACATACCACTGTTCACTCTTTAAAGTCATAGGTGCATTGTCACCATCCAACTCAGACTGGTCATAAGTTTTTGTTTTTAGTTTTCTTATATCCTAGGGTTTCAAGGGTATGAACGGGACCCTATCATCCAGTAACGTGCCATAATCTAGTGGTCTTAAAGTTAGGCCCAGCTGAAATTTTGACCTTTTGTAAATTCAGACCCTGGGGAGTTCAAATCCTGTGTAGAGGAGGGTTTTCTAATTGATCTCAATTGCTCTATTATTCACTCACTCTTTGTCTGTATAGCACTACGTCAATGTTACTGCAAAACAACAACATTATAATTGAACTCAACCCTTGTCTAGCTTAAATTCACAATCGTCTCAAACTGGATTATTATACGGAGCGAAGCTTATATGGCAAAACTTTGAACAACATCATCATCATAATTATTATTCAGTATAAAACTGAAAGATATCAGTGAAAACAATTGCAAGCAGCTGGTTTGGACTTGAAGAGTAATCATCTGTTTCTATTTAAAATAACAAATTAATTAAAACATACCAGAAAACGCTATGAGCCACGATTTAGCTCGTTAGGAATATGATACATACTCCTGGGAGGAGTACATGGATTAGGAAATATTCGCAGAGTGGAATCTTCACTTCCTTACAAGTCTAGTTTAATTCCATCATTAGGAGTTATTAGCGGACTCAAGGACAGAGCGATACACACAATGCCTGCGAACTTTTGAAGACAGGAACAAAAACATTTACCAGACTTTTCTAAACACTACTGGCCCAACCTACCCGTAGGTTTCACCGGATGTTTTCAGCTCAGGGAGTAGATGTACAAATCTCACCCCTGCATTCTTGAACGGAGCCGAGGCAATAAAGATCGTTATTGTCACTTGAGTATGACATGACAGGTTAACACATTCAGAAAGGGTAGAAAGAAATCCACGAAAATGTGCTCATGCACCTATGTCACAACAACTGACAACCTTTACTTTTAGGTGAGTCGGTGACTCGGTTCTATTAGAGAGTAAAATACTTCGAACTATCTGAGTCAAGTGTATTGAATTATTGTAAACTAGATTGAGCAAAAAATATTACATGAAACATTTTTTTTTTTTTAAAACAACGCTTATATTTAAATGCACTAAAAAGTAAAAAATAAATTTTTTACTTTTTAGTGCATTTAAATAGTGAACTTTCACATTTAAATGCACTAAAAAGTAAAAAATAAATTTTTTACTTTTTAGTGCATTTAAATATAAGCGTTGTTTTTTTTTTTAAATATTTTTTCATGTAATATTATTTTATACTTTTTAGTCTTAAAGAATCTTGCATTCGAATATATATCGAATATCGATTAATTAATTATGATGGTTTAATTGATTATTTAGTAAATATGACAATTGATTCATGTATTGTCATTAAGAATACGTCTGTATGAAAACTTTCAGCTCAATTCGACGTTCGAAAGTGGGTGTTTTTATCGATTCCCATATAAAACATCAATTAATTAATTATGATCGCTTAATTGATTATTTAGTAAATATAACAACAGATTCATGTATTGTCATTAAGAATACGTCTGTGTGAAAACTTTCAACTCGATTCGACGTTGGGAAATGGTTGAAACATCGATTCCCATATAAAACAATAATTAATTATGATGAATTAATTGACTATTTTTAGTAAATATGACAATTGATTCGTGTATTGTCATTAAGAATACGTCTGTGTGAAAACTTTCAGCTCAATTCGATGTTCGGAAGTGGGTTAAACATCGATTCCCATATAAAACATTAATTAATTATGATGAATCAATTAATTATTGAGTAAATATGAGAATTGATTCATGTATTGTTAGTAAGAATACGTCTGTGTGAAACCTTTCGACTCGATTTGACGTTGGGAAGTGGGTTAAGCATCGATTTCCATATAAAACACTAATTAATTAATCATGATGAATTAATTGACAATTTAGTAAATATGATAGTTGATTCATGTATTGTCATTAGGAATACGTCTGCGTAAAAAATTTCAGCTTGATCGGACATTTAGAAGTAGGAGGAATATAAACATCGATTTCCATATAAAACATTAATTAATTAATTACTATGAATTAATTGACAATTTAGTAAATATGACAGTTGATTCATGTATTGTCATCAGGAATACGTCTGTGTAACAACTTTCACCTTAATCGGACATCTAGAAGTAGGTGGAATATCGATTCAAAGATTCCGTCCAAACAAACAAGGCAAGCTAATATAAGCGTTGTAATAATAAAATAATAAAAACAAAATAGAAATGTGGGAGTGCAGAGGAGAGTTGTTGTTGACATAGATTGTAGAGTTGGCAGGTGGGTTGCTGAAGTGCGGAGTCACACCTTTCAGAACCCATCAGTGTGATTAAGCGTCTGGTTTACTAGTAGATTACCTTAAACAATTCTGGATAATGTTTGAGACCATTTTTATCTCTTGAAGTATAGGTTTTGGGCGTCTGTGTAACTCGGAGGTTTTGAACCTCTAGGTACCACCAGCGCAATCGATTCCAAATTAACACTTCTTTGTGGAACTTCCTCTCATTTTTAATTAGGTATTCTCTTCATCACCCTATATTAACTAAAAAGTACAAAACAACGCGGATGTCTCATATTTCACTACCCTTTTATGTGAGAGTACAACCTTCGATTGAATCTCTAACAAGAGCAGAAAAAAAAAAATGAAAATCTCTTTTCCCCGTTCTCAATATGAGGCGATCTGTTTCAATCAGCTTTCCGCACTGATCGTTCATCATTGTCGAATTAAGGTCGTCATAGGAACGTAAGTTGTGCGTTCAGCCAACACTGTCAAGTTTGACAGCGTTTGAGTCTCCGCCTTATGCAGTCGCTAAGCAACACACCTTGGTTCAATACTGAACATTAATTCCGCGAGACTTCAACTCTAGGGGAGGAAGGAAGCCTGATAAATTTAATTTGTTTCTTTCAATCGTGTAATATGGCGATGCACTATGCAGAGTCGTTGCACTCGAGACAGTATATGGCGTATGCTGTCGGCACAAATGTACGAATCAACATCAGAATCGATGGTTCTTCGCTCTCTGGAGCAGGTGTAGGTGTCGTACCTCTCTTTGTGTGTACCTGCGACATAACAACACAAAATATTGTCCTTTTGTCAAGAATTGCCTAATCGGGTGACAATAATGTTTAAAAAGGGTTATCTTTTAAATTGGAACATTAATTAATGAAAGAACCACAGAATTTTTTCAACAAAATTTCACTGGGCAGTACTGTCCAAAATTGCCACTTCCAACCTTACGTGCTGCTGGCAAACAATTTTGATTGCGATTAAAACATTCATTATCTTAAATGGCATTTTGTTTCATGTTTATTTTTTAACAACCTGTGCAAATGCACTAGCCGCATTCCGCTAACTGAACGGACTGAATATTTTACACAGCTACAGTTGTCCACCCTTAGTCTCATGCTGATGAAATTGTCCAGCTAATTGTACCTACTTTACTTCTATAGTTTATTTTATCTTGACTTAAAAAAGGTGTGCGGTAATGATAATAATTATGACCATTCATTAGAATTCTGAAAACCCCAAACACAAATTGTGAGTGATCCAATGAGCCAATACTCTACTACAGTGAAACATCTTTCTAACAAAATGATCTATACAACAAACCGTTTTTGAGGTTCCAAAATTTTCTTATGCATGAAACAGTACCATTTTTATAAAGAAATGTTATTTGTAACGAAATAATAATCTGGCTCCCAAAAGTTCGTTTTAAAGTAGTTTTACTGTAAGCGGATTACCGCCTTTACGGACGTACAAAAGAGCGCTTGAATTTAGTAAATATTTGAAACAGTGAAAGCATGAGGCGATGGTTACAGATCTGTGTTCGGCATAATGTCTATTCTCTTTTCCACCCTTAAAAAGAGCGTGTAAAGTAGACCTGCTAAACTGTTGAAGGACTGTTTGCGTTTCAACCTGTCACTCATATTAATCTAATATACTGTGTCATGCGTAGCCCATGACAGTTAGTTGGCCCCTAACTGTTCTAAATACAGTTGAATAAAGGTCTATGGAGCAGAAAAAGACGACTGTTGCTAAAGTGATTGATTTGTCATCAAGTAGAGCATTCTAATAACCTTTCAAAACCGTAGCTTGGCAATCGCTTGAATGCTGCTCTGTTTTCAGGGGTAAATGGGACTCGAACTCGCAGAGTTGTCGTGTTTTATTGGTATATTGAATCGTTTCAATACATATCTTACAAAATATTCATACCGAGATTTGGTTTTGAATCAGCTAAGCAATGAGTTAAAAACGATTGTTACGATTGATACAATTGTTATTTCAGTTATGAATGAAATAATTTCTAATTAATTAATTAATTACTGAAATTCAAAAATGTATTATTCTGTAATAACTGAAATACTCGAGTAAAAGTCCTGTTCAAAATTGAGTTTTTTTAGATTATTTGTTTCTTGTGTGTACTTATTATAAAACAGATTGTGACAATACACAAATATAAGTCTCGTTATTCAAAATTTGATTGGTTGAACTGTGTTTTCGTAAATCTGGCATAGTGGTGAAATTTTTAATAAAGGTGTTACTGAGTATTTACCGTATTTATATCAATTTTCAGGGGTGGACAGACGTTACGAAAGTGAAAAACGATGCAACATGAGATGCGAATTGACATTAATAACTGATTTTCATTTTTGGAAATTAATATTATATTAATTGTGTTATTCCGTTATGATTGATTTGTCACTTATTAATTTATTTAATGTATAGGCTATTGCAGAGCCACCGTCTGTGTAGAGGCTCTCTTCAGCTAGATTGCATAAACATTGTAAAGCATGACTTATGTTTGTGAAACGTGATTTGTGCGACTCGTTTGCATCTACATAAACCGATTGGCCTTAATGTAAATGTATAACCACGGTACGCTAAGCTGTAGTGTATAGTATAATCACACTGGCTGTGGTTTGGGTGGGGGAGGGGGGTGGGGGGGGAGGGTGGAGTGAGTAGGGAGGATCCATGGCTGGCAATGTACAGGCTGCACATGATCACATTTCTCTTGGAGAAGTTCGACATAACGGAATAACACAATTAATATAATACTAATTTCCAAAGATGAAAATCAGTTAATAATTTCAATTCCCGTCTCACGTTTTATATACTTCTCCACTTTCGTACCGTCTGTCCACCCCTGAAAATTGATATATCGAAAATCGCGTATATTTCGGAATGTGATGGAATTTGCAATGAATGTATCGGGCCAGAGATGTAGATGGGAGGGGGTGGGGGGAGGGGTTCTGCAGCTGCCCCCCCCCCCCTCTATCCAGGGGAGTCCCGTCCCGTGGGATCAATACTCCCGCTGTTCAGCTGCCTACTACACATTCATCGCTATTAATTCCTCTCTTTTTACTTTCACTTTCCTAAAGTACTTTCACCGCGGCAATACAGAAAGTTCGCCTCCTGGGAATATCCCGCCCCTAAGTTCAGAGTTGGTTCATATCTGGGTATATTGTCGCTCCTAATGGTCGAGGATTAACGCACAACACGATGTGTTACATTCAAATCAGTTTTAAATTTTTGTTATTATTTGCATAATTAAATTAAAAGTTAATTTCAGAGAGCACTTCCAATTTACATGATTAAACATAATCAAAAGAAATTAATTTATCAGCCGAGTAATCTTGCAAAATAAAGTTCAATCTATATAGTGACAACATTCAGTTTTCAATCATTTTATATCGCCTTGAAAGTACCAACATACTTTTTACATATTATATTTCATACTTTTTTTTTCTTTGACGTCATAGACGGGCAAGAGATTTGCCAAACACATGTCTGTATTGGAAAGTTCATCCGCTGATTGGCTACGACTCACTCATCTATGACGTCACCATCCACAAGGTTGTTGTGGAACCTCTTTCAATACCGAAAATTATTATCTTGTCACAACACTGATTGAACTACCATTTTGTTTGCAATTAATATCGCATCCATGATGAAAACGTTTTATATATCGAGTAAAAAAGAAATGGTGTTCTTTAAAACGTATAACCACTTATTAACATAGTATTCTCATTCAGAGGAAAAATTTAATTCTTTAATTGTTGCTCATATACCCCTGAGAGCTTTCGAGGTCCCATGACGTGGGAATAATTTTCCTTGCTCACTTTAGAAATCCTTTAAAATACGCTTGCGGTTGTCTTGTTGCATCATGATAATAATATTTTATTCGATAAGTGACACAACTGAAAAATATGTGCTTCAAAATTGAAGACACGTCTAAAGACAAGTAAAAGTTTGATAAGGTAGAAAATTCTCATTACTTAGTTAGGTAATGTACTTTTGTCTCAAAAATAGGCCTAACCTATTCTAGCTAAGGGTTTGTTCACACGACGAGTACAATTAGCAAATAGATTAGTAGGTCTTCCCTTAAATTGCTTGAGTTCTAAGCACCGTACTTTCCTTACATCCTGTGTTAAGCAAAGGTCTAGATAAAACTCATAAATGCAAAATATTATGATTATTAGCAATACCCTCGTTGCTCAATAACAGGCCACAATTACAAAAGTATATCAAACAGCTAAAAATCAAAAACATATAAATAATTGAAACAATGAGTATCTCGCAATAAATAATGATAATAATAATAATAATAATAATAATAATAATAATAATAATAATAATAATAATAATAATAATAATTATGATTATAAAAATAATAATAATAATAATAATAATAATAATAGTAATAGTAATAATAATAATAATAATAATAATAAAAATAATAATAATAATAATTTTTTTTTTTTTTTTTTATTATTATATCGTTTCACACATACGTACAATATGAGAAATTGTTTTAATTCCCACTAAACCACATAGTGGTTTGTCAGTGGGACAATCATATAATTAAAGTGCAGTATGCGGACTGGTCGTGACACACAAAAGATATAATTTCTGATATATAGTTTATGTAATTTAAATATAATTTATGGTTAATAGAAATACAAAGAGAGTAGTGAAATACAAGAATAGCATAAATACAATAAGTGGTTCGTTCAATCATAATTATATATACAAATATAAATTTACCATGACTAATTCTCTAAATAATTCAAATAATATAATCTACATTGCCGTTTAATAGTTGACAATTTGTCTGCGTATAATAGACCTCCTGGCAGTGAATTAAATACTCGTGGTACCACAGGCTGCAGACGACAATCGCCGTACTTATTGTGTGACAAAGGCACAATGTAATGTCCCTTTGTCGCTGATCGGGTGATTTTCGAATGTATGTAGGGTCGTTTGTAGGTTGAGTCAAAGAAATGCTTAATTATTAAACGGTAATTATATTGTAAATCAACAGGTAAAATAGAATAGAAGCTGTAGATGAACGGAAAGTCTGGTTGAATGTAATATGTACTGCGGGGGTAAATCAATAAGAGTATACTTTTCTGTAAATTTAGTAAGTTATTTAAAATATACCTTGACGCGTTTCCCCAAGACAGAATAGCATACGATATGGTTGCCTCCACCAGAGCAATATAAACGACACGGATCAAACCAAAAGGTAATATTGATTTTAAATTATATAACTTGTATGCACAAGAACGAAGTTTAATAATAATAATAATAATAATAATAATTAAAAAAACTGGAATAACCTGTGATTGACTAATGACAGTAAAAATTATAATTATAATAGAAATACTAAAAATCAAGTGTTCTTATGAACCCCTACTGCATGGTGCACACAACGGCTGTACTATAAAATGTGCTCCTATAAAGGTGACTAACCGCAGGCATAACGTTAGTACTCAATCCCTTCATTCATCTTGACTGAGGAAACCTCGGGAAAACGCTTTCAGCCAGAATTACCGGTGACCGGTATCGATGAGTCGATCCCCCGAATTAATTTAATTTAATTTATTTAATTTTTTTTAAATTAAATTTAATTTAAATTTTAATTCAAATTTTTTTTATTATTATTTTTTTTTTTTTTACATTAAAAATTAAATTAAGATTCAGGAGTAGATAATTTCACTTGAATCAATTTTCTTTAGTTTGTTTATAATATTAATCTTTAGCACTCGTCTTGTTTTCGCTTTTCTTTATGTATATATCTCGGACAGCCCCCGCACAAGAGATAGCTCTTATACGGGCTTCTTATCTTATATTATTGTGTTTTATTTGGTTAATTTGTTTCTTTATTGTCGACAATGTATTTGTGTTATGTTTTAGTAGACGAGCACGAGATAAAAATAAAATGGTTTAAAATAAATATAATAAATAATAGACTCGTGTGTTGCCGCTGAGTCACCCGGCACTATCGGCCTCTCAATATAACCGAACACGTAGTGGCTTTGTAATGCGGTCGGTATTCGGTGTTCGCTCTTCACTCATGTACGGCAGTAAAGCAGCTTACACCAACTACTTGAACAGCAGCGGGTTAGTAGGCGCTACACTCGCCCACAAACACAAATCAAGGGTAGTAGGTCTTTTATCAAGGTCACATTGTGACTTCCTGCTTGTGTGAATCTATTTATTTTTTATAAAATATGCGTGGTTCCCACGTGACGTCTCAACGACCATGATTATGACACAATTGATCTTTGGCGGGTATTATTCAAATTTACTAAAAGCATCATTTAGAATTTGAAAAAGTAAACATATGTACTATAAAAATAAAAAAAAATATTTAAAAACAGGCTGAATTTAAAAGAACACAGATGTGACGTAGGCCTACGTGCAACCTATGAATTGTTACTCGTAACTTGTATTGGACCTGCGGGTGTAGACAATATTGAAGTAAACTTGGAATACATTATTTGGCTTCTCTAAACGTGCCCAACAGTTTATTTTAGTCTAGACTTGGCAAAGAGCGTGTTCTTTGTAGTTTGAAATACGAAAGTCTGGGCCATAAGCAACCCGCTTCCCTTCCGATAGAGGTGGCTCAGCGGTAAGACGCGAGACTCTAATTCGGGAGGTCGCCGGTTCGATTCCGGCCACCGGCAGTCCTGACTGAAGGAAGGTTTTTCCGAGGTTTTCCGCAGCCGTAAAGGCGGATGCTGGGATTGAGTCCTACTTATAAACCTCGGACATTCCTTCCCAACTATCCAAACACCCTAATAACCTATAGTTAGTCACCTGAAGAGGGGCACATCAGGTAAAGCTGGTGTGCACCCATAACGGGTATTCCTACGAAAAATTATTAATTATTATTTGTAGAATGGCGTACTTGCTAGTTTCACTCGACCAGGATCTCGCTTTCGAATTTGAAGATGACAGTGTTGATAACGAAGATGTCTTCGATATTTAATTTATATTATATTGTGTGTCAAGTGTGTTTGTATTTAACATAGAGTGGGTACAATTATTATTTTGTGACTTGCAGGGCTTTAGGTTCTCTCACAATATCCACGTTTACATGTAAGGAGTAATGGGATTGAGTTAAAATCAAACTTTCTTTGCAATTTGTGTTTCGTGCAAAGAGTTCAATCCTTGTTCACCCCCATACTAAAGATCTGTGTGGTGGATTTCGAAGACCTACTAGTTGTGGCTCCATGATTTTGTATTCTAACCCATATCATATCATGTTCGATTCTGTTTAATGGCGAGATCGAATCCTACTTTGGACTCTCTTCCGTATTTTGTCGGAGAGAATTGAAGGAATACGATCCTGGTTCAAAATTGTGAAACGAGGATTGAAAGGATTCAATCTAGATTGAGACTCAATCCGTTTTTGAACCCTTCATATGAACGTGACTGTCATGGAAGATATTGAACCTTCAAACGTTGGTTGAATAAGCGTGTCACTAAAGTCCGTATTCATAGTCGTCCCCTACCCCTAGTCGTTGTTGCCCGGTAACAGTTTCATGCATGTTATTTTCAATAGAGAAAACAAGTCCTTAGCAACACCGGGCGCCCCTAGGGCTAGGGCACGACTGTTAATTCCAGCATAAGAGAATCGTTTTATTGAAAATAATTTTTAAGAGCAAATGGTACCTATACGTCAAAAACCGCACACTATATTCATTTTTAGGTTATATCTCAAGAATGGACTTCAAAATCGAAAATCTGAATCAGCGGCGCTCTGTGGTTTAGTAAGCCCTACATACTGAATGCTCTAAATGTGTCTAGCATTATAATTAGTATGGTTTTTATTTTCAATTAATTTTATTGCTAATCGGTTTAATAGTCAAAACAACTATGCTAATGGTTATAATGTTTCATTCAGTCTGTAGAGCTTACAAAGTGACTAGACAAAGTGCGCTGTTGACTCGGATTTTCAATTTCGAGTAGCATATAGATATATAGATAACAGATATTAAAAAATGGAAATGTTCTGCGGTTTTTGACGTAGAGGTACCCTTCGCTCTTAAACGCTATTGTTTCAAATTTTAAGAGCGTTCGGAAGTAATCATTTTACTGCTAAAACATGCGTCTAAACTTACACTTCTCACGCCTAAACTGATAATAGGATTCCTTTTTTATTTTACGTCCGAGTATAGAAGTATCAAATTAATGACTTTCATTACGAAAACACAAGATATTAATTCCTAAAGAGTATATACAAAATTATAAAATGTAAAATGTGCACACATTGAAACAACATTGTGTACAAACTTACATATTTTATCATTTTTTATATACTCTTTCAAGATTAATATCTTGTATTTTCGTAATGAAAGTCATCAATTTGATACTTTTATACTAGGACCTTAAATTAGGGAGAAATCCTCTAATCGGTTTAGGTATGAGGAGTGTAAGTTTTGACTATGTTTACCACGCGAGCCCAGCTCGTGCTCGTAAGCTCGAGCTCAATAGCTCGGTATTCGTTTACCACGGACTTTGAGATCGTACTAAATACTACAGGTCTGGTTCATGCTGAAAAATAAGGCGTGGTTAACCGCTTGCTAAACGTACGTTCGGTCCGCATGTGTTTATCACGCAATTTGAGATCGCACGGAGCGTGCTGGCTCGGCTTCTTACCGAACTGAGTTGGGTTCGAGCTTAGATGTTTATCAGGCAAATTCAGTTTGAGCCAACGGTTAAGCCGCGGTCGCTTAGCCGGTTCCCATACGAACACCGAAGTTAAGCAACCTCGGGCTAGGTCAGGAGGTGGATGGGTGACCACTCACCTCTGAAACACTAGTTACCGTTGGTTAGAGCAGATTGGAGGGTTCGAAAGTTTGTGTAACAGCTTCGTTCTTCTCGTCAACTGCTTGGCAGTCCAGGTTAGTGGAGGAACCTATATGGCTGGTCAAAGTTACACCGTCCTTTCGGATGGGACGTAAAGCCGATGGTCCCCTTGGTACTTTTCGACAGGAGTAGGCTACATGCCGGTACCAGGCTTCCCCTCCTCCCTTCCTCATTATCATTCATCAATCATCACTCATCAGGCTAAAGAGGGCATTGGTGCCCTACACTGGCCTTAATTACAATAAAATAATAAATAAAAATTCAGTTCGCATAATGTCCAGCTCGAGCTTATGAGCTCGAGCTCGGCTCGCGTGGTAAACGTAGTCTTTGACTCATGTTTTAGCGGTAAAAAGACTACTTCCAAACGCTCTTAAGTAATGAAAATGTCTACCATAGTTTTTTAAATAACATAACTCGTGTCATCTTATAATTCGTCGTATTTGGCGAGTTCTTTCGACCAGTTAGAAACCATTCCGTCGTGAAGGTTTTAATTAAGAGATGTTTCGTGCGGGCCTGCTTCAGCTCGCCGTCTCACGACGCGCGGCGAGGAATGTGGGAGGAATGCGGCTCGTGGTGTACGAAGCGTCACTGGTGGTGTTCCGATCTTGTTCATGAGAACTTCTTTTGTTGAAAACTTTGGCGAGATTTCCTCACTTGGAGATTCAATTTCCTGGGTAACGGAATCCATTGGAGATCGTTCATTAAGATAATATTTGTTTGTAATTTACATAAATAAAATTGTGAAGATTTTGAAATAAACGAAGCATTTATTCAAACCAAAGCCGGAATTAAAATATCCAAAGGGACATTAAGTCTATGTTTGCCTTTCACAAACTTAATTATTAACATTTTAGTGGGTTGGGAATGCTTGTAAGGATAACAGCTGAGAAATTACAAAGCGGTTATATAAATAAAGTAGCTTACACGGGGAATGAAAATTGTTTTTGAGACATAACTTGAAATTCAATATAAATTTGAAAAGTATTAAAATAAGCCAGATTATATTTCGAATATGGTTCGAATCCTGGTTTTCTCATTGATATCATGTAGACGTTTTTCATAATTACCACCCAGTTTTCGTATAGATTAGCATCCCTGGCGAAAACAAAGCGTAAAGCGCAAATATAGTAAGCACCATTGTGTGTTCCGCCATTTTAGCACGTATCACTAAAATAGTTTTCAGGACTAAACACTTTTTGAAATTACCTTTCTCAGACAACCCTCTTGCTTTTGGTAGACGTATAATAATGTAAAGCGAAGCCATTAGCCTCGGAAGAACCTCGCCGAGCTCAGTGAACTGTAAGTAGCAGATAAGGTGATATTGCATCTTTCTCTCTCTTTCTGTCTTGCTCGTCTGTCTCTCTCTCACTCTCAACCTCTGCAACGCCAGCTAGCCAGCGATGCCGACTGCGAATAACGCTCCGTTTCAACTGATCGTGTCCCTTGTGAGCTTTATGAATCATCAGCAGGCGCGTCGGAACGTTTTTGTTATGGGGGGGGGGGGGGCAATTCCATTATCAATTTAGAAGGTAATGGTAAACAAAAATAGATAAAAAAAAAGTTGTTTTATAAAATATGTATGATTATACAAAATGAGTCAGAGGTTACCATGTCACAAATACACTTTTGAATACATGATTTAATTGCAATAGGCTTATGGTCATTCGTTATTTTCGATCTAATTATTTAATATTTACCTTCAACATCGAGGGTAGAAGTATCCGGTATGATGGTTACAACACTCGTCGTATTAACTGCGTCATTGGCAGCATTCTTCTTTTTAAAAAAACTACTAACTAAAGGCTGTTTACTACGTTTCATATTTAATTACAATATAAATTTAATCTACAACATAACACGATTAAACACGTAAGACGACACAAAACACTTTACACACACACACGCACAAAACCACTAGCCACTTCACTACGCTTACAGTCACTCACTCCAAAGATAATTGAACGCAGGACGATGCGACACGAGCCAACCAAAACCCAACTTGCGACTGCCAATAACTCCAGCAAATCATACAAAGGGAGGTGTGGACATGTGATTCGAAAATTACTCAGAATCGTTCCATCCAGTTAATGTAAGCAAAACTAATAAAGCGACTCAGTGAGTGACAGGCACTGGGCCGGGGTCTTCGTGATTTCATTATTTCTAGAGAGCGAAGCGATATATCTAGACGGCCTTGCACTGGGCTGGGGCCTTCGTGATGCGATATATCTAGACGGCCTTACACTGGGCCGGGGCCTTCGTGATGCGATATATCTAGACGGCCTTGACTGGGCACACAATAGCTGTCGGGTTTTAAAGATAATCAGCCAATTATCGGGGAGGAAATGGTGGCATTTGACGGGACGGTTCAGTCATGGTTCAGTGCATGGGGTGGTACATCAGCCAACCTTACATTCCTGCTATTGTTAGGTGTTTCTTCCTGGAAATGAATTGTTGACACAATCATCCGATGTTGCTTTCCCAAATAGGAAAGTGGAAATCTTGACTTTTCGCGGGCACGCAGCCAAGGACCACCTACAGCAACTCTTAAAATCTGCCCCCCCCCCCCCCCATGCCCCCATGGCATGAAAGTTAGGGGGGCAATGCCCCCCTTGCCCCCCTCCGGTTCCGACGCCAGTGATCATCAGTATTCTTTTCCTTAAAGCATTAGTTTTCACGCATAACATCAAAATTTTAGTTAATTGCACTCATTCGGGTAGGCGTGCAGTGCTAAAGTTTCATTGGAATATGTACTCCATATCCATGGAGAACAAATAAGACAAAATTAATACCATACCTTTTAGCTTTAGGTCAAAACCTTCGTTTCTGGGTCGCAACATCCAGAAGGACTTAGATCCGTACCCCTAGAGGCGCCAGTTGCTGCCAGGTAACAATTTAATCCATGCTATCTCCCATTAAGAAAACAAGTCCTTAGCAACACTGGGCGCCCCTAGGGGTAGGGGACGCCTATGAATTCCAACCTTAGACGCGTACCCCTAGAGGGGCCCGTTGCTGCCAGGTAACAATTTAATCCATGCTATCTCCCATTAAGAAAACAAGTCCTTAGCAACACTGGGCGCCCCTAGGGGTAGGGGACGCCTATGAATTCCAGCCTAATTCATGATGGCTGCAACATTTACAACATTTGATAAAACAGCTTGTTGTGTAGGATAGGTATTTGCTTTATACCTTATACAGTACACAAGGGATTCATATGAAAACATGTACTAGTTCGACCAGTGGGAATTGAGAATACGTCAGTGGCCAAGGAAGATAAACCGTCCTACATCTGTGAAGAGGGCTCATCTTCCACACAGCCACCTCAGAACCTGAGATGTGTGTTCTGCTCTTGAAGTCTTTTTGTGCGCTCGCGTTGTTTTCTAAGAAACGTGATACAATGTTTCTGAGCTCAAGGCGATGCTCTGCGAGTACATGTGAATACCAGGACCCGGATTCACAACTTAGGCCTGGCCTAACTTTAGGACCACTAGATTATGGCCCGTCATTGGCTGATACGGACATGCACATACCCTCGACTCGACGTCGCTAAGAAACCCTAGGCTATAACAAACACGAGACAAGAATTTAGGCCCAGTCTGAGTTTGTCTTATCTTTGTTCAAAGATGGTGGCAATATACATCTGTGACTTCGAAGTGTGAACACAAATAGATATAATTACTTACCTTGACATGCACATTTGTCTGTTTTTAGAATGTGGAGGTATTAGGAAACAAAAAATTAAACTTAAAAACACCTCCTTGCAATATTTCAAGTTCACTGTGATTTCCACGAAATTAGTTCTCAATTGGTCTGTGTAGTAGACCTAGCATTGATTTACAATAGCACGCACATACAGTACAGTAAGACTTAGGCCAGGCCTATAACTTGACTTTTTGTGAATCCGGGCCAAGGTGATATTGACAGTTGTGCGTTCATAATTAATTACTAATCTTGTACAATGTACATAACTGTCAGTAGATAGATAGGTAGGTAACTGAGGCTTTTGTTTTGTGCAACCAATAGTTTTGTTAAGTCGACGGGGGGTTCTTATATTAGTACAAATATCTTTTAAAAGATTGTTAGTTTTCTACAAGCAACAGAAATAGGCGTACTTTTTTATTTCTGGAAGTCCGTACATTTTTTGTGTCAATCCATTAAGTTAAACGATGCGAGACCCGACAAAACGTGCTCTGATGTTATTGGTCGGTAAACAACCCGTTTGTTTTCTTGTTGTTCATGTCTTCAAATGTGTGTGCTTTTTATAACCTTATAGTTTCGGTTATTCTTTTAAAATACTATTAACTTTGAGTGTGTGGAGTACAGCAAATTCTAACTAGGTATTTGAATTACCGATTTTACAAATAAAATTAGTTTTGATATATTTATATCAGTGAAATATAATACTTATAAACATGTAAAGTTAAAAGCTTGCATATGATTTTTGCGAATGTAATAGCAAACGTTATCGTTTTGCCTGTTTTTCCCGTGGAAATGATGCGCTTATCTTGGGTAGGTATGCATTTTATAAATGCCAATATGATGATAACAAATATTAAAACATAATTTTTGTATTCAAGGTTCCTAGGCTACTAGAAATAAAACAAAAATCTATTCCCTATCACATGCACACAAACGACATACCATGCGAGGTTGAGCAATTCGTCCAGAGCCCCCGGAATGTCCAATAATGTCAACGTAATGTCGTAATACCGTAATGTCCACACAAATTGGCTGCGTCATGGGTGTTTGTCAAGACTAGAACGATGTTACTGACTCAGTACGCTGCTACACATTAATTTTCTGATGACTAACGATTTTAAATGTAAATGCCGTCGCCAGTAGTTTTATCTTACACAACGGTCGATTTTAATGGTTTTAACTTAAACACTATTCAGCCGATCTAGATCGCAATCATTTCATTGTTTCCAGAATAGTGTTGTTAGTTTATTTCAAGTCTTATTGGTATGAGTTTAGTTTAATGTTTTGTCTATTTACACAAAGACAAGTTGTCCTGAAGCTATCGTGGTCAACCCGGCACCTCCACCATTTAGCCTAACAACGTGTCAATTTACAGTACCGTAACGTTAAAACCGCACAACTAGTGCGTGTTTGCTAGAGCTTCAGTTTGCCAGTTTGCCAGAACTTCACATTGCAATTTTTAAAGGGGATATCTATCATACGAAAATATATGATTTCTATTTTTTTTTCTGTTACTTTTTAATTTATATTAAATTTTTCTCATGAACAGGATACAAAATTGTAAATTTCAAAGGAATACAACACTGAATGGAATTCGTAATTTAATCAGTTAATCAGTTAATTCATTCATTTTCTAATTATTCTGGTATGTATTGTTTGAAGAATGTATTAAATTTTGATTTTACATTTCCATATTATGGCGTGTAATAAACCACATCAAAGTCAACACTTTTATCTTTGATCAAAACAATGTGGATCTCACAAAATATGTGGACTGACATGATACAGTTTTGTGTTGCTCTATGTTTTGTTGAATACAATGGATTTTTAAAGGTACAGAAATATCCATTTCATCCTTTTATGTAAAGCGTTCGAGTAAAAATTCATTTTTTTATATTTGTCATGTTCTTGTTTATTCAAGCACACACAAACACACACGCACTTCTCAAAGTGACCTTTGGCTCATAAAATAATCCGTCAGCAGTCTGTTTTCTATTTTCAAAACAAATGTATTTTTGAAATACATTTATTAGTACATCACGTTCCCTCACGTGAAATCATGTATTATCTATAGGGGTAGAATATATAAACGATTAAACAGCGCGTTAGGAAATCCTTGTTCTAGATCACTTGATAGGCCCCTGGCCCTGCACACATCAACCGCTGCGGATGGAGTCGTTGGTAAACATAATATCTTCATCAACCGATAGAGCGTCCGACGGGCGCAGAGGCCTCCGCACGGAGTCAATATTGAAACTAGCTCGCAGGGAGAGTGAGCGAGACAGACAGACAGACAGACAGACAGACAGAGAGTTCTTTACACTCGGATGACTCCAGTCAGAAGTCACTCCTGCAGCTAGCTATACGTCCCTTTTCAAACCATCATGAAGTTAAGACTGCACTGCGGTTCAGACAATGATTAATATCGCAGACTGTTTCATTAAGTTGGAAGATGTAAGATATATATTTAATGTCATGAATCATGATTCATTTTATACTAGTTATAGCGATTAATTTAAATCAGTTTAGGAAAAATAACGAAGAAATTAGGTGTTTTAAGAATTAAATACCCGTTCGCTGGCGTTATAAGTTTAATTATTTATTTAATTGATTAGAAACTGAGTGAATATTCTATTTATCAGTTAGTTTTATTTCGGGTTAATAATATTGTTCATTGGTGATTAAATCCCGTGTATACTGTTTGAAATATAATCAAGTTGGGATAAAGCGGTGATGCTTGCGCAACCTGAAGAATGTCGGTTTTAATTGTATAATGAAATTTCTATTTCAATTATTAAACAGCGCAGAAGCTAATGTATTTTTGTTCCTATTCCTTTCACATTTATAACGTTATTATGGTTTTTATGATTTTCCAACTCACACTATTCATAGGATACATTTTTTGTAGTTTTCTCGAAGGTAGTTTGTAATAATAAAAGTAAAGTAATAAATTAAAATTAAACATTTTCGTGTCATAACTGAACCAAAACGTTGCAATGATAGGTTTTTTTATTTGTGTGCATAATTGTGTTTCTTTGTGATAAAATATTATCAATACAAGTTTTAATGTTTTGATACATCAAACGAATATCAAACGGTAAGATTAATGATGTATTTCATGTATGATAAAAAAGATACATCTATTTTCTGTAAAAATATATTTAGAAAATATAAATTTAAAAAATTGGTTAGTGATCAGTGGTCACCATTATAACATGCACTAGATGATTCCCCCAAATAGTCATCAAACATGATAAAAGATGATAATATGTGCAAATTATGATAGCACAAAATACATTCTTTATTTCCCCGATTGTACAATGTTATGCAAAAATAAAAGACATAAAGTAATTTTCTAAACAAAATTATTGCAATATGTTCTTAAAACGTGTATAATACTGTCTAACTTTTGTACCACCTTGTACCATCTTGGTGAGAGTAGAGTAGTGACCTAGTTACGTGATTGAAGTTCAGGGTTACTAACGTACATTTACCCCATGGAGACATTTTCTACGAGAAACACAAAGAAAGTCACCGTATACACTAATGAGTTGTTGTATTTGATCCGACTTCTGTGTAACTGTAACCAAAGAAACTTCTGGTCTTGAGTTTTACAAGGGAATTCAGATGTCAACAGTGTTGGCAATGATTTTTGCCTTATAAATATGTTATTCCTCATTAAAAGTGTTAGAACGAGATACTCTCCGTCTCAATATTTTGAGGGAAGTCGTACATTTTGCAGGAGATATTCTGATTTTATGCTGGTAATTTTAAATACATTGATTTTAAGTTTTCTTCTAGCTCTGCATTAAGACAGAAATCTTGATTGTAATAGGTTCAATATTCATCCATTATTTTATAGATTTCAGGAGAAATACCGTTTTTTCCATTATTAAAACAAAAAGTCAAATACATATTTTAAGTTTTTAAATTTTAAATAATCGATTAATATAATCAAACCATAAATGGAAGCACAATTACAAGTATATCGCATATTATCTGATAGAAAATGACATATTACATATAAATGTTAAATTGTCTCGTATGAATTGACATTAATATACTAAAACACATATAACATCAATATATAATTATTAAGTTCTTTATTTCTCAACAATGGAATACACAGTTAATATACCAAACAAATGAGGCGTTCTTCAGAAGGAAAAAAATCATACAAAATCAACATCATCAAATATACATCATCAAATATACTGTGCAGTATTGAACTTCTGGACAAGCGACAGTAGGAGATAGAAAGTTGGTCTGTTTATCAGTTGAAATCCGTTCTATAAGCTTCATGGTCATGTTGGATCTCACTTTGTTCGTCCACAGAGCTCGGATTACAACGCGATGTGCGGATCATTAGTGTACACGCATTCATATCCCCGGATCCCGGATTAGCACTAATTGATATTCGCACAAAATGGCGACCATGCAATACATAAAAACCAGTGTGCACAGTTTGAACCATAGACACTTTGTCTATGCTTATACCTATATCAAAGGTTATAAGCCATTTTGGAAAGGATCGATAATATATATTCTGAAATGATGAAAATGATGGTGATAGTTTTGCGTTACTCGACAATATATTAGCGACGTAAATCAATGACATGGGATTTGATTGCTCGAAACTGTATAAATCCCCAACCCATGTTTTGATGCCTGACACACATTATCTGCCAATCGAGATGGTTCAGTGATAAAATACGATGGGAGGGGCTGCAGTGGAAGGTTGTGGTCCGATCTTAGCTCCACAGACACTGAATTAGGTTTGAGCAATGTTTTCCTCAGTTATAAAGTGAATGCTGACACTGAATATTACTGCAGCCATCTGATATTCCTTCCCAACTGTGCAAATAGTCCTGGTCTGTCCCCGGAATATGGAGACATTGTCATGCATTGCTCATCTTCATATTTCTTACGAATAAAATATTAAACTATTATAACGCCGGTTTTAACCGATACTTCTTCATATATTTCAAGTTGACAGTGTTATGGAGATTGTTGCAATTAAATTCCCGGCCCCGCCATCGTTCTATAATCAACACAATACATGCTTTATGTTGTCATTAGATCGTGAACTGGTTGTTGATCAATATTCATTTTTTAAGAAGAGATACCCCAATATAGGCAATTTTATAAATGCAGAGTATAACAAAAATTTTAATTTTAATTTTTTTTTTAATTTTTCTCATATTATACCAAACATGCCACACAAGTTTTTAAGACAGTAGTCGAGAGTATATTTCAATCAGTTCACCACTTTTTCTGTTTTTCGATTAGTTGCAGTTTCAATGCACATCCATAAATGGCGTGATTCATCAACAAACAATCCTTTCATGAGCTTAAAAACCCCGCATAGAAATCTTTCCCCATGTTTAGTCATTTGAAATTTGAAGTGCCGATCAATTTGCTTCGTGGTCGGCTACGCGAATACGCTGTCCGTTTTAGGGAAAGGGTGGCTTTTAGTTTTCACGTAGAACGTTTTCCTTTCAAGCTGGTGAACAACAATAGCAGTCATGCAGCGTTGTGGGGCTGTGGGTGCAACCCCCCCCGCCCCCACCCACCCCCCCACACACAGCGAAACGCCGATTCAGCGTTGCGCGTTCGAGCGTTGCGTCAACGCTCAGCGTAGCAGAAACGCGCCAAGTGTGTAGGGTGTACTGCAGGGTTTCACTGTTAGATTATGCAATATGCAAATCGTATTCTTTTCAAGTTTGAAATGTTAAGATTCAATTTCGTTCAGAAGACACTAAGTTGAGAGACATGTTCTTCTCAAGGTTTGAACAGCTCTATTATCAGTTCGTTATAGTTAGAATTCAAGCAACACATCACTCGATAGAACTTTGTATTTAGATATAAAAAACCCTACTGGTGATGAAACATCTCTTCACAGTGTTTGATAGTTTGAAACATTTTCTCATTCCTCCAAACTTTATGCTGCTGACAATACTATTTTTGGTAATAATTGCAATTTATTTATTCTGAATCGTAGTACTAGAATTAGTAGAATGGTTAATGTTATTAGTAGTGGTAGTGTCTCTATATATCTTATATTAATAAGTAGTTTGTATTATAGTGAGTCATATTATTACAGTACAAATATACGTATTAGTATATTGTAGATGTATATAGGAGAGTATAATAGTATTAGTGGTGGTACTGGTATGGGTAGTAGAAGCAGCTATCGGTGGTAGAGATGATATGTTTATGGTAGGAATGTTAGTTAGTAGTATTTAGATGGTTGTACTGTTGGTAGTAGCATTAGCGGTACATGTAAGGAATGCGATTAGGGTAGATTCTACTTCAGAAGTCCAGTTGTCTACGGATCCTCCAAGACTTCAGTTTACATTGCGTTGCAGGCCTATCCCCACAATATTTGCTATGAACTATTTTAATAAATATATTAGTAAAAATAGGAAACATTTTCACGTCAAAATAAATCTTGTAGTTATCTCCGCAATCCATCAATCATTTCTGAAGAGTTTGTAAAACTGAATATCAACTTATACGAAGTCTGGTTTACGCAAAATGCTGAGAGCGAACGACGGGCAACTAAACTAGGGACCTTTGCCAAGACTCTGCTTTATTCTGTGCAACATGCCCGGTTACTCCTCTTGCGCTCGTCTCATTGGCTCTCTAGACCTGCATGCTGCTTTCTCATTGGACGAGCTATAAGCCGAGATATAACGTTCAATGCTAATTATATGTTCTCAGACGGAGAGTTTCTGAAGTTCTGCAACTTGCGGCACGCGTTCAATTGCGCTCTATCGCACGCTAGTAATGCCAAACTTCCAGGCAGACGCTGTCTGAACCAACTACTTGAGGAAAACTTACTGGGGTTTAATTTAAATAGGTTTATGTTAGTGATATTGGACCATGTTTTGTTGGCATAGCTTCTGGTTATGTAGTACAGCATTCACCACACTTCTCTGGCTAGCCGGAATTTTAATCAAACTCCCAAGTCGGTCTGACTAATAATCACATTTTTCCAAACGGGAGAATCATGCAGAGCAAAAAATGATTCTATATGTAAAAACAATTCTGGTGTGATACGGCAAAAAAAACTTTAACACTCTAATCAGGATTTCTCTATTATATTTCTGAGTAAAAAATAATTCTATCTGTAAAAACAATTTTAATGTGATACGGCAAAAAACCTTAACACTCTAATCAGGATTTCTTTATTATATTTTAGAGTAAAAAATGATTCTATCTGTAAAAACAATTCTGGTGTGATACGGCAAAAAACTTTAACACTCTTATCAGGATTTCTCTATTATATTTCAGAGTAAAAAATGATTCTATCTGTAAAAACAATTTTGGTGTGATACGGCAAAAAACTTTAACACTCTAATCAGGATGTCTCTATTATATTTCAGAGTAAAAAATGATTCTATCTGTAAAAACAATTCTGGTGTGATACGGCAAAAAACTTTAACACTCTAATCAGGATTTCTCTATTATATTTCAGAGTAAAAATGATTCTATCTGTAAAAACAATTCTGGTGTGATACGGCAAAAAATTTTAATACTCTAATCAGGATTTCTCTATTATATTTCAGAGTAAAAAATTATTCTATCTGTAAAAAAAATTCTGGTGTGATACGGAAAAAAACTTTAACACTCTAATCAGGATTTCTCTATTATATTTCAGAGTAAAAAATGATTCTATCTGTAAAAACAATTCTGGTGTGATACGGCAAAAAACTTTAACACTCTTATCAGGATTTCTCTATTATATATCACATTTTCAATACCAAAGTTTTATAGAACAATTATTACATACATATTAAATTAGTCTATTTCAATATTAAAATCTCATTTTGATTGACATTTATTTGTTGATTCTATAATTGCAACAAGATCAATGTTAACACAAGGCAGATTTAATATAGTATGGCGATGGCTTAATGATTATGAAGAAGCAAGGCACTTAGCCTACTCCTGTCGAGAAGTACCGTGGGACCATCGGCTTTACGTCCCAACAGAAAGCACGGTATAGCTGTTACCAGTCATATAGGGCACGGACGTCGAGCGTGCGTGCCACTGCCACTTGTGGTACGAGAAGCCATTTTGGCGGGCACTCGTGTTGGGTTTATGTCCCATACATGTATCACTGAAGCACTCGACACTATGAACAAAGTACCAAGGGCTCTAGTATCAATATTTCATCTATATACTAGTGTGAACATCTCTTTTCTTTAATTAACTATGTTAATTCGTGCTTAAGAAGTAAATTAAAGCTCTTATCACAGTCGGTATCGTGATCGTAATCATAATCCAGAAGTCGTCAAAGAATCAACTTGCTACTTCTTATGGCGCTTTTTACAAGTAAATCGCAACGTCGTAATGTAATTTAGACTGGAATTGGAATTTGCTCATATTTCTATTATTGCCACCATAATCCCAATTCACCATCCCTGATAATATAGATTCCTCCACTACGCTGGACTGCCGAGCAGTTGATGAGAAGAACGAAGCTGTTACGCAAGCTTTCGAACCATCCAATCTGCTCTAAATTGCGGTGACTAAGTATTTCGTGACCTAGCCCGATGTTGTCGTACTTTGGTGCTCGTATTGAAACCGCCTAAGCGATAGGTAAAACCGTTTTTTTGGCACCAAAATGGCGATTTTTGTGCCCATGCTGCGACCTGACTGAGGTTCACTAAACTCCCGCCAGAGGATGAACGGACTTCCACGTGTCTTGACCCAGTTCGCCTTCGCCATCCCGGTCGGTAAGCCAGTCCTGAACATGATTACCCATGTATCTCCACGGTTGCTCTCTAGCGGCTACTCTGGAACTATCTCCATGTAGTTCTTGATCGGACCACCATGTCGCAGGGTAATTCTGTCTGCGCACGTAATCGATTAGATGCTGTCGATAACTTAACATTCTGCTGCCATCTCTCGTACGAACTTGGAAGTACGAAAACAATATAGAACTCTAGTTCAATCATTTGGCACTGTATTAAAATCGTGACATGCTAAAAATGGGAACCCACCTGAATTTTAATCAGCACTTTACATTCATGGCTCTCATATGGATATGATAGTTGAAATAAATTCAAGAGAAAAAGGTAGGAATTTAATATATTTTACTTGATTTTACTGTTAACATTAAACGTGGTTCAATAATATTCAAATTCAATTCGTTGGAAGAAACTTACTGTTGCTTTGAAAATACAGAAATAGATTATTGTCTCGTTCGAATGATTGCCGCCTTTGGAGAAAAGAGATTGTACTTGTCAGGACGAATAGAGATAAAAATGTTATTTTCAAAACAGGAATATTCGTGAATACTTACTGGCACCAATCTTCTCTTGGTAGACCAAGGATGAAATGTTGAGCCTTAGTTTTGACATTATATCTTTCTCTGGAAAGAAAAAAACAAATTGATATTAGAAAAATATTTTTTGAAGCATTATATTTGCTTTAGTTATCAACCGAGTTTTCTCATTCCTCCCGTTAATATAGCTAGAGCTATGTTGAAGCTGTACTTGGCAGTTCATACCAGAAAGTGCGACTAAGTACACTTGATGAACTTCTTATATATTCTGGGTTTCTAAAACTGTCGTTAATTTCTTTGAAAATATCTCAATTTGCTATCACTGAACATTTCCTAAATCAGGTCTAGAACATTACAGCATGATTAATTGTCAAGTCAGAAATATTTCTCATAAAACTTATTTTTAACTACTTAATACAAATAACGATTTTCTGTTTGCGTGTCCTTGGTTAAAGGGAGTCCCCAACAGCTGCGTCTATAATGTCCACCAATGCAGTTATATTTAGTAAGTAATTTTGATTCATTGAACCGATACATAGCAAAGGTGAAACTATAACAGCTCATCAGTTAGATAGAGAGAGTAAGAGAGAGCAATGAATAATCCTAAAACTAAACCTTAGTTTAACTAATATTAACGAATACATATATTATGATACAATTTGTACAGACGATACAGTATAATGTACAAAGTGGTGGTGTTTACATTTAGGGGGATAGGTATTCATGGAGGGAGTACAAACATTTGTATATAAGAAATAATGTCATGTTAGATTTGAAGGAAGACATGGAGGGAGAGGTTCGTATGTTGTTGGGTACCTTGTTGTAGAGAGCTAGAGGTGGTTAGAGCTAGAAGTTGTGAACCTTTTTCTTGTAACCCTGTATTCATACATGTTAACATGAAAATAAAGAAATACTTACTTACTTACTTATACTTACTTACTTACTTACTTGCTTACTTACTTACTTACTTACTTACTTACTTACTTACTTACTTACTTGCTTACTTACTTACTTACTTACTTACTTACTTACTTACTTACTTACTTACTTACTTACTTACTTACTTATTTACTTACTTACTTACTTACTTACTTACTTACTTACTTAGTTACTTACTTACTTACTTACTTACTTACTTACTTACTTACTTAGTTACTTAGTTACTTACTTACTTACTTACTTACTTACTTAACCTTTCGAGAATAGAGTTCGTTTATTATTTGGTATGTGATTGATTTAGAACTTTAGAAAATACATCGCATTTTGCCAGCCGCTTACATTCTGTATTGGATAAAGGCCATTCTTAACCACTAAAGTGTACATCCTGGCTCCTAAATACCAGTCTTGTACATGCTTACAATCTATGTGGCAGGATAATTCTATCTTAACTTACATATTTTACAAGCCATATCTTGTATTTTAAGCCAAACACCGATTTATTTTATTACTATGATCAAGAATACAGCTGAAAATACACACTGCAGTCTTTACTGTTGTGAATATGTTGAATCAGCTAGAGTACAACGATACA
Source organism: Isoperla grammatica (assembly GCA_945910005.1). Classification (NCBI taxonomy): domain Eukaryota; kingdom Metazoa; phylum Arthropoda; class Insecta; order Plecoptera; family Perlodidae; genus Isoperla; species Isoperla grammatica. The sequence continues at coordinate 22,928,142 of OX246746.1, forward strand.
CCTATTGTCCAGTTTACTTAACAGTTTATTCAGTACGTCTATTTATAAGTATTAACCTAGCACACAAAACATTGACAAGAGAGTTGAAGACGTTAAATAATTTTAATACAGTGACAGTTTGGAGAATATTTTTATATTTTGCATTCAACTATGAAGATAAATAATATAATGATCAAAATGTGGACGTGAAATGAATGGAAACAAAAATAAAAGCGATTTAAAATTAAATTGATTTTAAGATTTTTTGGGAACCATAACTAGTTCATATCGAATTTCAAAAAGCCGTCCACGGAGGCTAATTTAATTGGGGCGCAGGTCCTAAACGTATCCCACCTATGGATGTGGGTTCAAATCACGTATAACACATGGATTATTAATAATTGCCTTTTATCTTCATCTATCACCCCTGAGTGTCTCTAATAGCATGATTGCAATAAAGGAGTACTAATGCAAAAAGAATCATCATCACTATAAAAATGAAATCTCAAGAGACCGAAATCAAACTGATGTGGATGAAATAGACAGCCTGAAAGCCGTGTTATCCGTTGAGCCTTTCTAGTACTGAGTTAGGGAGTTGTTATGGAATTGCTTTCCGCCATGTTTCATTCACTGAAACTTGTATTTCTGCCAAAACCAGAGACAGGTTTAGAGTTCAAATATGAAATGAAATCAAGATAATGGTAATATTTTATTCTTAAAAATGAGAATAATTTACTCAATACTAGAGCCTAGTTGAAAAATCTCAGTGAAAATACACAAATCAGAAATGCGTGTGCCTACTTACCATATCAGTATTATACAATACAATCTCTATAACCTCCAAGGCTGTTTAGGAAATACGTAACAAGGTGGCCCAACTGATGAATAACTATCATGAAACAAGTTAGAGGGAAGAGATAATGGTTTGGTTATGAAGGATATTAATACTGAGAGTCCGCCTCACATTATGAGCAGATTTGAGTTGCGAGTTTACTTCTGCCACATTTCACGTGCTTGTAGTTACATTTCACGTGCTTTTAGTAACATTTCACGTGCTTGTAGTTACCTTTCACGTGCTTGTGATTACATTTCACATGCTTTTAGTTACCTTTTAGGTGCTTGTGATTACATAACACTTGCTTGTAGTTACATTTCACGTTCTTGTAGTTACCTTACACATGCTTCAAGCTACGTCTATTCGGAACACTCACTCTCGCTCACATGTGCTGTCCACATTGTTAAGAAGAGTCATTACGTTTTCAGGACGGGTTATCTTTTTATCGTTAACTGTTTTTTGTTGTCGTCTCTAAAAACACCCAAGTTTGTAGCCTATAGTTGGATGCTGAAAATGAATAAATGCACCGAACAAAGTAAATTCTAAATTTGCACATAGTATCGGTACTCAGAAATAATAGTTATGTAACTTTATCAATTTTTGCGTTTATCAATAAGAAACTTAATATAATGGATGAAGACATTTCATTACTGTACCATGTAAAATAAATAAAGTATATAAAATCAATATGTATCTTGTGATGTGTCATGGAACGGTGAATAGTCCTTCCAATATATTGAAATAGTTTTTACTATGTACTTATTGTTAACTAAAAAAATTGCATGGTTATAACTTTTTATAATTGTCCTCTACTTGGATAGTTTGATTAACAATGTGAGTCTTCGTTCATTAATCATATTCAAATGAGAACTAGAACAAATTGCAGACCTTTCCCCGAAAGGCCAAGTTAGTCATGTGGGAGCCTAGGACAAATACATGGCCAAACCCGAGTATTTATTTTCGGATTTGATATGGAGGGTACCTATAAATTCACTGGGATGTCTAAGGATCATCTAGGTAAATGAATTACACACATACGTACAATAAGTGATTATAATTCAAAAAAATAAAATGTATTACACGCTTTTTAGGATAAAAATAGATTGGTCAAGAGACACACTGGAAGGGTTGTGTTTTCTGATACTCTAACAACACTGCCTCAATAAAGTGTTTGTAGTTTAACATCAATACTTTTTTTGTGAGTAACAATAATTTGAGATTTATTAATATTCAGATGTTGTAAAACCAGTTTCAACCTATTAATGTCCTCTCCGTAAATATCTAGTGTGTAACTTTCTTTACAATATTATTACATAGGTAACGAAAGTAGGTTAACTGATTTTGTATTAACAGTATCCAAATACATGTTTTGTGCTAATTACAGAATAATTTTTAACCAAATTATTTTGGGTAACGATATTGATCGTTGTGTCTGCTGACAAGTGCACGAGGAATTAAGATGCGACGTTCTTGCCCTTCTTAGCTGCCACTGGAAGTCGCTCTCCTTTCAGATACGGGTTCACACTCTGTAACATTCAAGACTAGTTAATAACAGAGCAAAATAAACTTTACTCTTGTTATTTCATTATTTTAATTTATTTGGAACATATTTTCCATCATTTAAAAATAGTTAATCATCGCTTGTATGTTCGCCACTAAAAATGGTTGAAATTTTTACACTGTCAATCATCAAATAAGTACCTAATATCACTGTTATCACGAATGTACTCGAGGGGACACAAAGGGCCACGAGCGTGTTCTTAATCTGATAAGAGCCCTAATGCGGGTACATATTATGTGTCTATGAAGTTGTTAACTGTTTTGCAACTTTTTCCTATGCGCTATACAAATTTGCATAGACAAGAATAACATTATTGTATTCCTGAATTGACATCAAACTTAAAACAAATACTTTCCCCAGGATGCCCGGGGCAAGTCAAAATAGTGGTCGGGCAAGTATTACAAAAACCTATATTCTTGCAGCTACTTTACAATATCTATGCAGGCTTTCTTTGAGTGGGTCTTATCCTTTGTTCCACGGTCGCTATCACCTTTCCGGTGTGTCCTAAATTCTCGTTACCAAAAGAATATTTTCATGTAAAAGTCAGGCTGACAACTTTAACATACCCACCAGATACACGCAAACGGTCGTTGAACATCGAAATTCGCCTCTGTAAAGTTATCGGATTGATTCAACCAATGTTGCAATGTCACAACCGGATTGTTTTATAATTTTCCATTCAAACAGTTTTCTCAAAACTTGGTGTTTGCGAAAGCTTGTATTTTGTATATTTTATTACATCTCATTTCACTACTTTTAAATTTTTAGTTAGTGCTAAATGAAACCTGGTTTCAAACGCCAAGTGAAATTTGTTTTTGTCAAATGCCAACACTGATGTTTGCCCGTGAAAGCAGTACCAGGACTGGAAGTTAGCCAGAGCCTGCAGCCAACCCTCGTGTTCAATGTTGATATGGTCCACTCGTATATTTGATACTCGTGTGTTTGTGTCCACTAATTTCAACATCGACTGGATAACTAAACACAGTTCACATGTAAAGGTAAGTCTGGCAATAAAATCTCTAATGTTTAGTGAGAGCAAGTCTACACAAACAGGCTTAGCCTAGGCTTGGTTATAGGTTATGTTCTCATACGGGCTTCATTTCTGAGAGCAGCCATCTTTGATTGTGTGGCGTATGAACACATAGTCAACCGGAAATACTTCAAACCAAAAATTACGTAACGCATTTCTTTTGGTCACCAGGAAGGCCGTACTAGAAAATCTTGTATGTGGTAGATTGGGAAACGGAAAAATATAATAATCAATTTTATGACAAGCATTAATTTTAGGAAACCTAAAGCTAGATCAAAATAAAAGGTAAAACAAATTGGGCATGGAAATTTTACATGAGGGCATGGTAAATTATCTATAACTACTACTATTTTATCAACGTTTTTAGCCCTGCCTAACCTAACATAATCTAGCCTAGCTATAATGTTCCACACTAAAACAACCGAAACGACACGCGGGGCTCATCAACTACCATATCCTTCGTCACCAGTACACTTACTTTCTTTGCGTGAAACTTCTTCGCCACCAAAGACTTGTGCTGGTCCTCTACTTGGAACTGTTCAATGATGCGGTCAAGGTCAGAGTCAGAAAGGTCATTGGTTGAGCCAGAGTTCAGCATCTCCCGCCCAATGTTTGCTGGGCAGTCGAACATGTGCTCAGAGTCACACATGCAATCCTACAAGCAAACAATAGGAGATGGATCACAAGTACTGTCAACTCTGTAACATATTGATTAGTGTAGTGGTTCAGATAGTCAGTGGACCTGAGATCAGTAACCAACGAAGTCCATAAATAAAGTTTCTGAGTAAATTAAAAAAACTGTTTTTTGTTAAATGTTTCCACGTTGACTTCATGTTCGGTTCATCGTTCGGATTTAAAAATGGATGTGTCGTTCGTTACATGTAAAGGTAACTAATTTGTAATTTCAGTGGACATACCTGGTTTTTGAAACAAGATGCTAATTTAAAAATTTAAATTGTGTTTTTGTCATTATATTACCCGACTCAGCAATGTCAAAAACAATGTTCAAAAAAGCCTAAATACCCTGTGACACCGCATGTATAGAAAATCGTATTTCGTGGCGTGCGACAAATTGGAGCAGTAAGAAGATAAATCCCACGAGCTATACCTGTATTCTATAGTAAGCATCGCCTCAAGGTTACATACAAGCTTCACTAGTTCAATCAATATTTTTTCTTTTATCTGATTATTGCACCGAACTGACCGGAATAATTTTCTGAATGAGCCGATATTTAAAAGTGCATGTTGAAAACAAGTGGCCTTTACCTTCTTAATTTGCTAAAAACTGTATTGAACATAGTTTTCATGTGGTTTTAGGTTCTGCCATGAACAATACACAAAACCATTTTACAGCGCAAAGACACACGCAAACCTATGTTCTAAAGCTTTTAATACTGACACCGTTAAAAGTTCCACCAGCTGTAAGCACTATTGTGTTTTCTGAGGTTTATGTTCAGTTTAGTATACAATTATTACCATACTTGAGCGTTCTTATAGAAGGGATAAAAACTGACATAAATACCAGGATACAAATCACAAGAGAAAGTGGGGAATATTGAATTTTTTTATTGTGGGAAGTGTACATTTACGCTGTCAGAAAAACCAGTGTTGTGTTGTACACAAGCAAGCAGGGCATAAACAGTGCAGCGTTACAAACATCGTTAATTAATTTAAATTTAAAAATAATAGCGTATTCAATTGGCTGTACTTTCATGCACTCGGTGCGCACTGAGTGCGGCTAGCGCATTCGATTGGAAAAGGCCGTGTGCATTCATTGTGTCCTTTCGTATTCGATTGGGAGTGCACACTAGAATTGTTGCACTTGAGTGCACTGGCTCAGATCACAGCGCGAGGACGCACCGTTTTCTGTTCAGTTGGGAATTCCACTAACCGAGTGCGGTGCAAGTGCAATGACATAGTTGCACAAACTGAGTGTGCACTGACAGCTTATAATGAAAATAAAATATGATTAAAATTCAAAATGAATGAACGTAGAAATAACGACCAGAACAATGCACTTACTTGAGCTGACTGGTAGTCTCGGCTGAAAGCAGCGGTGTTCTCAAACTGCTCCAGACATCCGTCTTCACCTGAGTAGCCAACAGGGCAGGGGTTGGGAGGGTTGCAATACGCTGGTAGAGTCGCATCACTCTTCACCTCCTTCTGGTTCTTCAATGATCCGTCAGGCTTCAGATGCTGCTTACCTTCACCCGCTCCACCTACAACGTTGATTCCAGACATTAGGCACAGCATTAGGTTTGTTCGTTTGTCCTGCCTCAACAGGAGTATTTTACGCCAGGAGTAATCCGGTAATACGTCATTGTAACGGAAATGGGAAAAGAAATCACAGTTACTCCCACTTGGACAAAAAACAGAGTTGTCACAGTTGAGATCGTTTCAGTTGTTCCTCCTACTCCTACTCGGGAAGCAGGTGTAAAAACCTTACTCCCATCACAGTTGTAGTAAGTTACCACTGGACAAAAGAACTTGTCGCAGCTACTCCCATCACACTTACTCCAGGACAGAAAAACGGGGTTTTCGTAATACCGTACTCCTGGAGTAATGATCACAGGACAAACGAACAAAGCTATTGAAACCAGTACAACTGCGGGAAATTTAAACAGACGGCGTCCAGTAATGCAACACAACTAAGTTCCAGTCTTACAATGTCCCAATAACTACTTATAGGTCCAATAGGTTGTTTTCTCCATGGCAACCACAATCGAAACTCTTGAAATACTCCAAATAGCTTAATTGATACAAATAACTTTCCTATTAGGAGATTGTAAGACCAGCTCTAAGAGAGAAAAGTACACAAGCATTGAGAGTACATATTGATATAACTCATCTTCAGCAAGCATATATCTAAGATCATTTGTCACGTTATTATTGTTATTATTATTATCATTGTCGTGGCTAGATAGATGACTATGATATGATTGTAATCTAATTCTCACAAGTTATCTGCACTAGAAGTAGAATGTAAAGCCGTACAATAATCTTGCGATTCGTTTCGTACTTATTTTCATAAAATTACTTTTTTATATGTTAAGCTCGACCATCCTACATCATACTTTACAATATTCCATTTCCTTACCATTTCCTTAACATTTTGTCATCTTTAAAATATCTATCTTAAATCGAAGACTGACGTTTCACTATAGTTTTATATATCATATTCACTTTATATTCATTTTATATTCATTTTATATCCGATCATCTGTTTATTATCTATAAACTAATTTCCATACTTCTACTTTCTGAAAAACCATCTTTCTTTTATTAAGAAACCAATTTAAACCAAAGTCAGCCCGCACTCAAGAATTCTTTCTTAAGCGGGCTTTCTCACTGACAACCAATGAAAATACGTGGTACATTGTATGTAATTATATGTATTGTATTACATGTGTATGTACTTTTCTACGTGTGAGAATAAAATGGAATTAAAATTGAATTGAATTGAATTGAATTGTTACTTAATTAAGTGTCAGCACACCGTTCGGTTCGTTAGTGAAATTAGACATACTGTGGGAAAAGCTTCTTAACCTTAACCAATGACCATTACTAAGGTACTATTGCTTTTTTAGTTTAGTTTAGTTTAGTTTAAATTAGTTTAGTTTTGTCTAGTGTAATCTGTCAATGTAAAGAGCGTCAGCTCATTCTGACAAATAAAGATTATTATTAAAAAAAAAGCTTCGCCCACGAAACAAAGTCTACGACTTTAATATTCTTAACCGTCCTCATCTTCGGCAAAACTTCATCCCAAAGTAAATGGTTTCCTTCTCGTACCTGTAACGTACTGGTGACCCCACAGACTGCTGTGTCGCAGATACTCTTGATCGCGGATGCTGGGATTAGGATTACTTGTCTCGTAATCCATAGGGAATTGCTGTTCCTCGTTTTCTGCGTCTTTGGTGGACCGTCCCGGCATCCTAACAATTACAAGAACACCACAATTATAGTAATATAACAAAATAGGACGTGATAGAACTGGGAGAAAACTACAATACAATATAAATAACCCAATTTGATTCGATGCCTCCAGGGGCCTCATTCCTGTACATTTTGTTTAACTCTTATTAACTCTCGCTAACCCCATGTTAAAATGACCCCGGGGTTAACTCCTACCCAGGCTTTCCTGCATAGTTCGGAAGCAAATATGACCATGTCTGATATTAGGGTTAAGAAGAGTTATCTCAATAATACTTTAAAATGCCACCATTTTGTCAATGCCCGTATGTATAGTTCCACAAATGTCACATTTCCATTCTTTATTGCGGATATCCTATATCATGGATACGTTACTTTATGTGTTTATTGAAGTTTATAAACAATAGGGAATATGCGTCATCTTTTTTTACCATTTTACTAGATTAGGATTAACTTCCTGAATACAAAAATATGTTATCTCGATGACATAGACAAAAGTTTCATTTATAAAAACGAGCTGAAAGTTTCACACATATTTATGGAGGGAAAAACGGGGCATACGTAACTTTCCCTGTATCAGCAATCAACCAATCATATAATGATAAATAAAATAACGCTTATTTGGAAATTATCATATCCAAAATCATATTAAATCGAATGAATGTCTAGTACGCCTTATAATTAATTTTGAAGCCCAATTACTATAAAAACAATAATACCAAACCTATTTTCATAGAATATCAGTAAATATTGGGTGTTGTTATTCATACAAAGCAGACTTGACAACGGCTTGAGTACACATTTTGACAAGGTTAGTTGACTGACCTTGAAAATTTGATTGTTTCGTCTAGGAGGCGGTGGAAAAGTCCAAGGAGGTTATATGCAAAGTCATTCATATAAGCAGTGATTTACAAGGATTTTGACGTCACATACCGTTTAAAAATAATAGTGCGGGAAACAGATAATCAAAATCTTTGAACATGTATAGAAATATAATGAGTAAATTTTAAAACTTCTAAATTAGGTTTCTGATGTCTTCAGATGAATAACAATATATTCCACGTACTTTCAGAGCTGTAGAAAATTCATGCACATTCCCCATTGTGTGTATTTACAGTACATTTTATAGCTCATATATGTCAACATGTAGTTTTTTTTAGTATTTTGTGAACATTTTGAGGTTATTAGACTGTTTTTGTTTGATATTGTTTTCATTTTGTCTCGTTTTTCAACAATGCCTTCCTTCGAACGGCGTCTCAATTGCTGACACCTGATTGGCGATTGACTAACACCGAAGTTAAGTTTTCAAATGTACTGGAATGAGGCCCCTGTAAAATTAGATCGTCGATATGGACTCTGTAAATACAAAAATGGGGGACAGTATTTCTTAGGTCACATGGTAATAATACCAATAATAATGTTTCGTGGGAAACCTGCCCAGGACAATCCATGTCTCTCTTCAGATGTATTCATGTACGTCTAGTGTCTGTGGTCTAGTGTTGCTTCGCCTCAGCTCGCCTTGCCTCCACTATGCTGTTAACCCGTGCTTACCTCCTGGTGGCGAAATTATAGGCATAGGCTTGTTCCAACAGTAAAAGTATTTTTTCTACGTAAAGGCGTACCAATTGCTGTAAATAGTACCAATTAAAACGATTGATCGCAAAACTTACGTGTCTATTTTGTTACATTGATTAGTTTGGGGATAAGTTCTAAGCTGAACTTATTTTCTACGCAAATCTTATTTTTTAATATGGCCGCAATTTTCTGATTTCCTAATTTTCCAACCTTAGTATTTTAGTGCTTCATTCATTTGTCACAAAATTTCATAAAATGATCTTTCGCGTTGAATGTTTTGTTCAAAAAGTATGTTTTTATGTTCGTCCGGTCTATAGTCAGTATCCTAATTAATAACAAGTCACATAAGGCCAGGGTGGCGGTTTATAGACCCTAGACAATCGACCCTTAAGAAAGTTATTATTACATTTATGTCCAATCTTCTTTTAAAACGAGTTATGTGGCCTGATAGGACATCATAAAACATTAATAATCTAATAAAGTGTCAAATTCCCTCGTGGACAAGAAAATGTCATAGTCACACTGTCTTTCATGCTACAGCAAGAGACTTTTTAATCCATTCTGTGTTTTTTTCTTTTTTTTTTTTTACTTGCTCGAAAAGCATGAGGATTTAAGGTTTTTGCTCGGTTTTTGTTGGAATCTTTAAAGTGACATTGCCAACATTTTTGGTTTATGTGATGCCATATATTATCAAGATTGACAGACATTCTCAAAAAAATATTAAAATCGATTCTGTTTGGATAAAATTATATCATTTCAATGATATCTTATAATATCTTCTTTTATCCAGGCGAATTAACTACATTTTCAATTGTTTTTGGAAGATTATCTGTAAACCTAGACAATATTATCTTTGGCCGCATAATCCCAAAACATTGTATTGGATGACATAATGATACGGACAAAAATTAACGAATTATCACGCTTTGGCTGCAGAGCCCAAATAAAGGTTATTATTATTAATCTGAATTGAACAAAGATCAGAATTGGGTCACCTATTGCATATTTTATGCCCCATGGTATGGTAGGTATGTTATGTATCTTAGGTATGTAACTATACATACCTAAGTGTACCATAAGTGTATATATACGTATGTCTGTATATTCTTCGTCAAATTGTGCAAATGATATGAGAATGGATTTTATGTAACAATGATGGGTGAATGCCATTGACTCAAATTAGGGATGATTTGGGTTTGTTTTCTAGCAGTGACAATTCTCACCTTAATACGACGAATATGGGGAATATATTGAATTATTTTCAATACTTCAAAGAATAACTAATAATTTCAGTCTCACACCTATATAATTCTGGAATCAAATCTGATATATTGACCTGATCTCTCCAGGAACATTAATCATGTATTTTTCATGCTTTATAGTTACCTATTAATAAAATTTTTTTGTAGGAATCCCTGTTATAGGGTGCACACAAGCTTTACCCGTTGTGCTCCTCTTCAGGTGACTAACTAGGTATATAAGGTGTTTTAGATAGTTGGGAAGGAATGTCCGAGGGCTGATAATGACTCAGTCCCAGCATTAGCCCTACAACTGAGGAAAACTTTGGGGAAAACTTTCAGTCAGAACGGCCGGTGGCCATAATCGAACCGGCGACCTCCAGAATTAGAGTCTCGCGTCTTACTTCTGAGCTACCATTATCGGTTATAGTTACCTATTGGAATCTGGGAAGTCTAGGTAGACATCAGCTGCATCGGCTAGATCCTTGCCCATTCTATCCACCACTTCCCTCAGCAGTGCGTCGGTCAAGAAGTGTTCTTTGCCTGCGGGAATGTAACCTACGGCGCCCATTACAGCAACTGCCAGAACAGCTAGGCCTAGGTTCTGCATGTTGGAGCTCCTGCGAACAAGTTATCACAGCAGCTATAACTGTTGACTCCTTCTTGTAGACGACACACAAGTTATCTAGCAGCTGTGAGACCGACCTCCTTTTAGTTTTCCTAATATCTCAAAGGGAAAACATGTTAGCCCCTTAGATTTCAGTGAATAGTAGATCTTTACGAAATCTTGGGGTTAAAAGATTTTTCTATGAGTTGTTCGAATCATACAATAGATCTCTACTCTGACAAATATGGTGACATAATTATCAAAAGGTTTTCTTTCTATCTCTTACTCACTTTCAAAATTATAATTTTAAAGAAAGGCATGGTATTAGCAATATCATTAGGTATTGATCTATATAATTAACCATTAAAATTTACATTACAATTTAATTTCTCTCAGATCCGGACCCGGTCCTTGTATCGAAATAGTTCGTCCGTTAACATTATACGAATTTCGGGAGATTCGTCGCCTCAGTGGAAACAGGTAAGCTGCAATTGTTACCAATGGCAAACGTTAAATATCACAAGACTCAATTGAGGAGGTTGTGACATCACAGGCGGACAAACAACGTGTTGCTAGGCAACTGCATAATCGTATCTGTCTTTGATTGGTGCATATTCAATGTTTGTCCGAAACAAAACACGGCAACACGGCTATTTTTGGAATTGAGTCTTGTGCTATTGAAATGTTGTTTTCGCTAACCGTTGGCAGTGTTGCCAGGCTGTCGATTCTTTGCTAAATTTCTTTGACAAACCAGATGAAGAATGTAAACCAACGGGAGGTCCATTTATAACAACATATTTGTATAAGCTATGTATTGTCTACAATGGTAACGGGTGGCTTTCGCGGCAACAATGACAGGACCCATGTTGCTATTTGGCAACATGGGCTGAGCGGCTTTTGAAACAGAGAAGGATACACTTTTCAAAAGGTGTGAACAAATCTGGTATTTTGTCTCTTTGAGGAAAATGAAATTCGTATAAAGTAATTGCACGAAGTATATCAAGGTACAAAACAATATAAATTGATTTCGTTTCATTAATTAATGTTCACTATTTGAATCAATGAGAGTATTGCAATGTACAACTTTTACACTTCAAAAAAAGTCCAACAGTACATTAAAGAGTCCTTATATGACAGTGTTACATTAACATCAGAGATCTGTTTATCTTACCATCATTCAAACAACCGCTAATGGAACTAATAATGCATTATAACACAGTGGCTAACCGGACGGTTGGCAAAAACTTAAATTGCAAACAATTTATTTGCAGTACTCACTGAACATAATACTTGGAAATGTATTTTTTAATAACATATTCAAGTTTGTGTGGCTTGAACAACAGCCACCATTAAGTTGCTAAACTAGACATGAACTCAGGGATCGATGAAGCCGACATGTTACTTGATATAATATTTTATGACAAGCACAATTTAAATCAGTCTACGCTCATTACTACGGATTAAGACTGACCAAACGATCACTAATATAATGTATATTTTTACAAATTGTTTAAGGTCACATTATCAGTAAGCATCTAATTTTCTACGATTTCACATACGTATACATCTAAAATTGTTTTAGATTATTAAACATTATCGTATTTCACCGACGTTTAAGCGTAAATATTATAATATCAATACTGATTCAAGCGTTATTCAATTACTATAAGAAAGAGTTATTGAAATCACCATACGGCTTCCTTACCTTGTTCGGCTGTAACTTGTATCAGAGGAAGCGACAACAGCTGGGAGGAGTGATGCGATGATACGTAGCAGCTATCGACAGATAAAGATGGCGGAGAGTGAGGAGTCTCACACTGCGAAGAATCAATGAACTGATGCTCATGCGCGGTGCGGCACTGTACAGTATTGATCTGTACGTGGGACGTGAGATGTAATATTCGCGCACTTTCAGAACGACTACGTCATGAAGCTGACGTCAGTCGTAAACACTAATGAGACTTGAGCTTTCTCTATGGGTGGATAAATAACAAAACCTGTCAATTTTTTTTTTATATATTTTTTTGGTTATATAAATACTCGTTTACATTCTTCCAAAAAACAACAATTCCTTCTCCACAAAGCCATTACAAGTATCAATATTTTCATAAAATACAAGATTATGATTATTTGCAGTGTTGTGACTTATCTAGATAAAATTATCTAGATAACGTATCTAGATAAAATCTGTTATCTATTATCTTTATCTAGCTAAATTTTTTGGTGTTATCTTTATCTTTTATCTAGATAAAAATACAGATTATCTTATCTAAAATTTTAAGCTTTTAGATAAAAAAAAAGATAAAATGTTTAACCATAATATAGATACAAAATAATAATATAATATGCCATTTTTCAAAATGAAAAATACTTCTACTGGTTTTCCCCTTTTTTGAAAATGGCGGCAATTTGTTAACACTAATTTTTAGAAGTATAATTTATACTTCTAAAAATTATTGTTTGGGAGACTATATCTATAATTTGACACCGAGCATGTTTAAATTAATTGAATTTTGCATTTTGAAAACTTAAGACATTTCCCTGGACAGACCCTAATAGTAATGTATCTTGTACTGATTTTTACAATAAAGTTTGAAATTTTGAATATCCTTAGTCCTGTATCTCTATTCTCTAATAACTTTAAACCTAACTATCCCATCCTTAAAATCCATCCACATTTTGATAGATATGGAAAAAAAATAAGTAAATATTGCTTTTTAAGAAACATGTCAATAACTCAATAATATCATTATTATCTTTTATCTTTTCAAAATTATCTAGATAATTATTTTAATCTTTTATCTATTATCTAGATAATTTTTTTACACTTTATCTTTTATCTTATCTAGATAATGTTTTGGGGAATTATCTTTATCTTCATCTAGATAAAAAATAAATTATCTAGTCACAACACTGATTATTTGTAGGTAATAACAATAATGTTTTCAAAAATGCAAAATATCATGATTCCGATACCGAATATCATTTGACAGTTACACAGTCCTAAATCGCTGATCTGATACAAAAGGGTCAACCGAAGGTCTCTGTGTGTCATTAAATATTTATATTGAAACAAAATGTGTTATAAAATGGCCCATTTATCTACCCGAAACGAGTATATTTCTCGGTGCCGCCAGTTGTAAGGGTGAATGGGTATCTAGTTGTTGTCGACCAGGAATACAGTTGCTGCCCTAAACATTATTGACTTAGTTGTAGCACAGTGCCAATTGTGAGGCAATGTTCGTTTAGTACCCGCATGTCCTTTAAATATAAAGTCACGCATTCTACAGGCAGTAGTATCAGTAACCTCTAACTAGGTTTCTATTTATATCCGGATCCATTTTAAAACGCATATAGTTGTCTGTAATATGACCTGATGAAAACTATTGTTATTTATTCTGCTACTAAAAAGAAAGGAAACTAATAGGTAGGCAAGTTTGAAGGTACCCTTAATTCAAATTGGCACGAGACATCTTTTAATTTTTATATTGGATGAGGGAGGAGAGGGTTAGTTAATTGTTTTCTTTCGGTTGATTTTGAAGCAATTTTGGATCCAAATCACATTTTTAAACCGTTAAACAGCTGTAGTTTTCTGTAAAAGAATAAAAAAAACATATCGTCTCAATTTCATGGATTTGTTAAAGGAAGCGATGATATGTTTTTTTAGTCTATTATTAAAATCCTGATCATCTTTCTACTTTCTTCCATGCATTACATAATAATACTTTTATTTCTAACTTGAAAGTAAAATTTTAGCATTCTCCTGAAGTGAAGCAACGAAAACAAACCAAACAAACTAAAACAAAACACTACCCATATGTTTAAGGAACGCGCCCTCCAACCCCTAAAGTTAGATTGTACTGTCACATAACATATAGTGTTGGCGTTACGAGCAAACTACTTCTATAGTTGTACTGTCACGCAACAGGTAGCGTGGCGAGTAAACTAGCTCCTATAGTTGTCCTGTCACGCAACAGGTAGCGTTGGCGTGGGCGTCGCGAGCAAACTAGCTCCTATATTGCACTGTCACATAACAGATAGTGTTGGCGTCGCGAAAAAACTAGCTCCTATAGTTGTCCTGTCACGCAACATGTAGCGTTGGCGTCGCGAGCAAACTAGCTCCTATAGTTGTCCTGTCACGCAACATATAGTGTTGGCGTTACGAGCAAACTACTTCTATAGTTGTACTGTCACGGAACAGGTAGCGTTGGCGTCGCGAGCAAACTAGCTCCCATAGTTGTACTGTCACATGACAGATAGTGTTGGTGTTACGAGTAAACTACTTCTATAGTTGTCCTGTCACGCAACATGTAGCGTTGGCGTCGCGAGCAAACTAGCTCCTATAGTTGTCCTGTCACGCAACATATAGTGTTGGCGTTACGAGCAAACTACTTCTATAGTTGTACTGTCACGGAACAGGTAGCGTTGGCGTCGCGAGCAAACTAGCTCCCATAGTTGTACTGTCACATGACAGATAGTGTTGGTGTTACGAGTAAACTACTTCTATAGTTGTACTGTCACATAACAAATAGTGTTGGCGTTACGAGTAAACTACTTCTATAGTTGTACTGTCACGCAACAGGTAGCATGGGCGAGTTAACTAGCTCCTATAGTTGTCCTGTCACGCAACAGGTAGCATTGGCGTCGCAAGCAAACTAGCTTCTATAGTTCTACTGTCTCACAACAGAAAGCGTTGGCGTCGCGAGCAAACTAGCTCCTATAGTCCTACTGTCAAACAACAGAAAGCGCTGGCGTCGCGAGTGAACTAGCTCCTATATTGCACTGTCACGCAAGAGATAGCGCCGGCTTCGCGAGCAAAGCAACATACTACCCACGTATTTCAGAGGAACGAGCTTACAACTTTTAGTTCTTCGATAATTCAAGGGAAAGCGCTGTCATCAATTTTCAGTCTTTTTTCAGACTGATTTTTTAAATTGGGTTCTGCTCCATAATCAAAGCATGGCAATTCGCACCTATTCACACCAATAAAATTTGATTTTGGTTTAATATTATGTAGGCTAAAGAAAATAGAAAATAAATAGAAAGCTTCACCAGAATGTTTTTTTAGATTTCAATCACGTTGGTATAGCTAATCATGTATGTATTTGTGTGCACAAATGCAATTATTGTTCGTGATTTGATACTTTTTAAACAGACAAATATTTCAATTTGGCATCCTTTGCAATTTGACATACTTTGAACATTTAGGAGAGACCAAATTCACTGCTTGTGAATCGTATTTTCATGGAATGTTTTAGCCGTACTCGTATCTTTAAATATTCTTGTCCTCCGCCGTTGTAAACAGACTTTCCAAAAAAAGGAATAATTTTGAATATCTTTAAAGGTCCGTTTGTTTTTGTAACTGTGAGGATGCTAAAAACACTTCAAGAGATTTATATGGGAAAATAAAATACGATTATACATTATAGAATATATGAAATTCCATTTTCAGAATTGATGGTGTAAATACTAGTTTCTGCACGAAATGCTGTAATATTCGGTCTACCCCTTAGAACAGAGGTCTACAACTCATCTTAAGTTTATATTACACCATCACTGCGTTCCCTTTTAGCATCACCTGTGGGTAATTTATGACGTCTTCAATAGACATGAAACAAAGAAACCAAGAATGTTGACCAAATGTAAATGCTCACTTATTAATACGACAGGCGGAATGTTTCCCTAGTGTAATACGTATTTCGTGTGGTGATCTGCTGATTGCTCAAGTGAGCCTTGTAAGAAATATACTCCCCTGCTTCATAGTGTGATTCATCCTTGCCGCTTGCGCTGATAAAAACGAGTAAATAAAAAATATATTCAAAATCTATGTATATCAAATAATAAAAATAAATTTAAAACTAATTTAGAAATGTATATAGTATAATTAAAAATATATGCGTCTACTAGGGTTTATTAGGAGACATTTAGTGAAAGAATGTTCACCTTGTACTGTCTGTATGCTGTTCTTTTCACTTGTGCGTAGCACCTTAGACCCTGTGTGGAACCCTAATAACAGCCATAAAACCAATACTGCTAGTTTGGAGAATGTGCAAAAGAGGCTAATTAAAATACTTTGTTTTAAAGCGAGGGTTCCCTATCACAGAGAAGAGTATGTAGACATGTGTGCCGCTGGGGGGTTCCTTACTTTAGAGGCTAGGCGCGACGTCACTGATGTAGTATTTCTTTACAAGATCATACGTAATTGTTTTAGTGATAATAACTTGTTTGACAGAATCAACTTCCGTGTGCCTTTCAGAGTGACTAGGCAGAGGGGCATGTTTGTTCTGCCAAAATGCCGTATAGACGTTTTCCGCTACACTTGCCTGAATCGTGTTCAGCAAGCTTACAATGATATGGCTCCTTCAGAGCTTGATTCGTTTAATGTATCATTGAGTTCGTTCAAGAATGTAATGCAGGAATGTGTGTAAATTTGTGTTTGTGTTTATGTTTTAATTTTAAAGTTGACTTTGGCAGTTCACTGCCATGTTTTTTGTTAATTTTTGGTAAAATTGGTATGTATTTGTATTTGTGTATTTGTGATATTGTGTATATTTCTTGTACATGTATGTTGTACATGTACTTTATTTTTATTTTTATTATACGTTACTGGTGGGGCTTTGCCCTGTTAACGATATATTTCAAATAAATAAATAAATAAATAAATACATATTATATTTATCTATCTCAAGAATTTATAATGATACACACAATTTAAGATTAGTTTAACCTGTGGTTTCGCAAACACTAGAGTGAATAAATAATAAAACAAAACTTATAGCTATCATAATAAACGATTGGGGATATTTGGTTTCTAAACGACAAAACACATAACAAACATTAAGACCCGATGCGATTAGTTACAATGCATATTATTTCGAAGGACTTTCATTTCAAACTTCGTTTTATTTTGTTGGCATCTTTTGGTCTTCTTGTATTGTGGGTTTATTAAACAATTTTCTCAAGTAATTCAATTTGTTTTTCCTACCCAGGGCTCCCACGGGGGTAGCGGGTCTCCTGGGTATTACACAGCACTGTTCCTGTCACCGCCTCTTTCACACCCATTCGCTTCTTTCTAGACACATCCAATAAGAAATACATAGCAACAAATTAATCACTATTTGATCGTGGCGTCACAATAGGGAACACGCGTATGAAAATTTTAATTGATTTTTAAATACCTTGTCTCTCATTTAATAATTTTGTGTCTTTGAATTTTGAAAAACGGATCAGTCTATGCCTCAAAATAATTGGTTTAGTAACGATACATAAAAGGGCGCGAAAAACGAGCCGCCGCCATGTAGAGTGGATTTGACGTCATAGTTTTGTTCTGCGTACGCTCACCGTCTCAGCGATTGGTCTGTTCCACCACGTCTACACAATCATTGCGTCACAGCAACCTGTACGCGTTTCAGATCCCCGAGTTTAAACTTCAATAAATACGACCACATTAAACCTATTTAAAAATTTCTTTTTTAAAGTGTTTGGTTTAACAAAAAAAATCGTACGCGTGTTGCCTATTGTGACCATGATGTTAACATAAGTTTGGGCATCATTTTAGAAGTGACTAAAAGCAGTGAAAAAGAAAAGTGTGAACAAACGGTTTGAGACGTGAACAATTTCGATCAAAACTGTTTCAAATGCGGTTATCGAAGCTCAACGATGGATGTCTGTAACTATAGTTACTTTTATCCACTACGTGTTTCGTCCCACTAAATATATTAAGATAAAAAAGGTTTAACCCTATACTGGAAGTAACTTGAGTACTCAACAAAATGCTTCCTAATAAACAATCATTTTAGTTCAAAGTAGAACTCACTCATGCATGTTTAAATATATTTCTGTATTCTCTTTAAACTTAATTATAATTCAAGAACATTTATATAAAAGAGTGCCAGATTGATTTTTAAGTATTGCCTGTGCTTACTCTCAGTGTGAATGAATTAAAAAACTATTGTAATCTTGGCTGATTTAAATTAATGTTGCCATTAAAATTTGTACCTAGTTTACGACTGTGAATAAATCAGTTATGGCTTATTAGAATGAAAGTGGTCACCAGCTTAGTACCTAGTTTGGATGTACTAGTATTATGTAGTTAAAAGCATATGTCATAGTTTTAGTTTGCCAATGTAGGCGCCACCTGACGAAGTCCATATTTTATCCTGTATACATCCAAGATTGAATACACAACTGAAATTACCTTTTGTTTCATTTGAGAGTGTGTAGGTTCCTTATGGAACAGTTACATTTTGAAACACATATGTCTCCGTGTATTAATTCCTATGAGGGATCATGTGACCGCACATTGCCATGTTTTGGCAGTTCGCTCATATCCTACTGCAGATCGATTACAATGGAAAACTTTATTATAAATGGCTCAATTTTTTCAACAATACTTTTTGTTGAATGCATTTGATGAACGGCTTTGAAGAATTTGGAACCATTCCAAACATATAAATCCAGCGTCGCGTCAAAATAAAGCCATCTGAAAATCTAAAGCCTAAAATAACAAACGCCGAAGTATAACTCCCGAATCGTAAGTTTACCATTTTCAGAGCTAACGGAAAGTATTGACACCGAAGCTAAACATTTTATAACGTTTGTTATTACTGACAACTCTTAAGGAGGGAAGCCACAGAATAACAGCTTGAAATTTAAAAAAAACGACTTTTTTCAAAATTTGACATTGATTACTTTGAACCTTAATGAGTTAATATTTTAACCCAAACAAGGAAAATAACTTATTTAATATGTTTTTTTTTTACATTTGAATGATGCATGTACATCGTTTTTGCGCTGAAACTCTAAACTTTAAAGCCTCTTTCTGGCTTATCTGTTTTTCATACACAATTTAGTATGGAGAAAATCATATCTTGCAAACTACTTGTCCCACAAAAATGAGTTTTTGTGTGTGTTATCCTTAATAGATTTAAGATGAAAAAGTGTATCATGAAATCTGCATGATTATTAGTACTCGAGAAAAAAAATAATTCACTACTTATAAATTTAGGAATTTGTTTCTTAATAAAACAAAATGGAAATTAAAAGCTAATAGCTTCCATAATATTAACAATGTCTAACTGGCGATACACTTATTTGTTGCATGTCTATCTATCTTCAATATAAAATTTAAAAAAGTAGTTTATCTTTATTGGTTCTCTTGTTACAGCTTGCCCCATGAGTATTGTTGTAATAACAATGAAAATTTAAATAACAATGGATATATATATTTTTTTTTTTTTTTAATCTTAGTTTTTAAAGTGTCTGAACAATGTCTGCAATTTTTAGCGTGATTGGTCCCATACATTAAAAGTTAAGATTTGCTGTGGCTTCCCTCCTTAATAATTGGAAAGCACTTAGTTTGCGAAAAGAGGGATTATTGAGGCAAATAACAATAACAAACCAAACTTGGCACTTTTTGTTCTAAAGAGACTCAACCTAATGTTACGTTGCTTCACGTTTACTATAAAATTAATCCTGCAAAACACGACGTTACGAATTTTAAATGAAGCAGTCACTTTGTATTTTCACTTCAGCCACTTGAATGATTCATGAAGATATAAACATGCAACCAATTCATGGATCTCAATAACGATTATATGGGTACAACATAAACCCTGATATCATTCTACCCAACTCATGGGAGATAAGAATGATACTAAAACCATGAGTCAGTTCAGTTAGTGACAGCAACATTAATTGCTGTATTCTGTTCAATATTCATCATGGAAAGAACAATCCCAACAAATATCAATAAAGTAAAGGTTTGTTCAGTGGCCTGATAGCGCAATTAGCAAGAAAATTGGTACGTAGGCCCAATGTTCTGGGTTCTATCCCCAGCTGGGACATAGTTTTTACAGCCATATTAATAATAGCAAACGACAACATCCTCAGCAGGCAAACCCCTGGGAACATATCTGCCTACGCACAATCGTCGGGATCGCAATCGCAATCGCAATCGAAATCCGGAAATCGTGGAAAAGTTAACTTATACATGCTTCTTATGGCGCTGTTAACAAATCAATCTTAATGTATTGATTTAGCATGAGAAATTGTACGATTGCGATCCCGATCCCGATTACAATCACGATGCCGACAATTGTGGTTGCGGCCTTATTTACATACAACTTAGCACAGCTCACCACCAGCTAAAGGTGAGGTTGCCTGAAGACTCAAAGAAAACTGTGAATATGGAAAACATTCTAAAAATGATAAACTAAAGTATGTTCGCAAGTCTTCACGGTATGACATAACACGGCCCATGCGTGTCATTCTCGCTGGCAATCATTTGTAGTGCTGTTTTTTAGTTGTGTGAGTTACTTAATTGAAAACTGTGTGTATTTATAAACTTTTTACAGAAAAACATCAATTATTAGCGTGCTATTAATTAGTAGATCATTCTAGAGGAAAGACATGTTTTTCGTATATCTAACTTATTTTCTAAAATCTGAACCATACCGTTCTTGTGAAGTAGCTAGGAAATGGCCATGCAGTCACTTCTAGGGACAAGCGTCGTACCAAGCCCCGTCTCGGTCCAATACAGCTTGGAAACATGAGGATCAAAGACAAGTCGCTTATTCTTATTCCTTTTGTTACATAATCCAGCGTTGTTGGAAGGATCTTGCTACACCGGAATGATTCCTCCGACAGAAACTATCCTATTGCCACTTGATATCGCCGATTATATTTCTTGCTTTTACTAATTCAGTGTTTGTGTAAGCGCTTTTTCTTTACAACCTAAATGAATAATTTCCTTGTTTGGGCAAAGGGTAGTCTATACGTCAAAAACCGCAGAAAATGTTCATTATTAAATTATATCTCAAGGTTGCAACAAGAAATCGAAAATGTAAATCAGCAGCGCACTTTGCTTTGGTAAGCCCTACAAATTGAATAAAATATTATAACCATTAGCGTAGTATTTTGATTATAATTCTATAGTTAGTAATAAAATTATATATACAAAATACATACTGATTTCAATGTAAGACAACTTAGAGCATTCAGTATGTAAAGCTTACTAAACCACAGTGCGCTGTTGATTCAGATGTTCGATTTCGAAGCCCATTCTTGTGATAAATTTAATAATTAAAATTTTATACGGTTTTTGACGTAGATGTATCCTTCCCTGTTAAGTAAAGACGCATGACACCATAAATGGATGTCTTCATACGTAAAATACTTTGATTTTTAACATCGTGAATGGCAAAATAGACTATTTGATAGTTTAATTATATCTAACAAGATTTCCGTTTCAAGACTTGTTTATGATAAAAATTACTTATTTATGGCTTTGCAGAATTGTTTAGTTATAACCCATGTCCACCGCATTACGAATGAGGGAATGAGCACTAAAAGCATTTTCCCGGTTCTATGGTCCACATAAACGAGCATGTTAGACATCAATACCTATAGCGGTGATAGTTACGTTGTAAATAGGAACGCTGAGGCAGGGATTGTTTCCACTAAAAACGCCGTATTTTCTGTCGATTGTGGAGGGAAGAAAGTTTGTTTGGCTGCCGCGCACCGCATCACCGGACTCTGTGGCGCCTCCGTGGTGCGGCGACTGAGTCAACAAGCACACAACTCCCCTTTATAGGGGCAAAACTGAGTCTGACGCCGACTTACTATTCATCTATGAAACTATTGCCTGGCTACCTACGATTATGAGTCGGGAAAACTAGCATTTTCTCACAAATATATACATCATATACGTGTCAAAATAACCATAACGGTAACACAATTATTGTTAAAATAATAATAATTTTTGTAGGAATACCCGTTCAAGGGTGCACACCAGCTTTACCTGATGTGCCCCTCTTCAGGTGACTAACTAGGTTATTAGGGTGTTTGGATAGTTGGGAAGGATTGTCCGAGGGCTGATAGTATGACTAAATCCCAGCATTCGATTTTACGACTAAACAAAACCTCGGAAAAAACCTTCAGTCAGGACTGCCGGTGGCCGGAATCGAACCGGCCACCTCCCGAATTAGAGTCTCGCGTCTTACCGCTGAGCCACCTCTAACAGTAATTATTGTTATGTATCATTGCTGTTAATATCATTAACGTTATTGGTTCAAATAATTTTAATACTATTATAATCATTAAATAAAACACACACAGCACGTCAGTAACCATGGTCATAACATCTGCCCTCGCTTCTGAGGAAGAGAGCGGATGTTCTCGAAAATAAATAAACCAACTTTGGTAAGTTTTTAAAAAATGTTATGACATTAGGTATATTGTTCGTGTAGTGTATATTTTTATTTAAAATTCTCCCGGTCTGGGTCTTGGTTTCATCATTATCATCATCATCATCATCATCATCATCATCATCATCATCATCATCATCATCATCATCATCATCATCATCATCATCATCATCATCATCATCATCATCATCATCATCATCATCATCACCATCATCATCATCATCACCATCATCATCATCATCATCATCATCATCATCATCATCATCATCATCATCATCATCATCATCATCATCATCATCATCATCATCATCATCATCATCATCATCATCATCATCATCATCATCATCATCATCATCATCATCATCATCATCATCATCATCATCATCATCATCATCATCATCATCATCATCATCATCATCATCATCATCATCATCATCATCATCATCATCATCATCATCATCATCATCATCATCATCATCATCATCATCATCATCATCATCATCATCATCATCATCATCATCATCATCATCATCATCATCATCATCATCATCATCATCATCATCATCATCATCATCATCATCATCATCATCATCATCATCGTCATCGTCATCGTCATCGTCATCGTCATCGTCATCGTCATCGTCATCGTCATCGTCATCGTCATCGTCATCGTCATCGTCATCGTTTCCATTAAGCGAGCGTCTCCACGAGACTCTTATGGCACTTCGTTCTGTTTTTTTTTTAATTTTTTTTTTTTATGTCCGTCGATAGCGGTCGAACGGAAAGTCCGATAAACTTGAAATTTGGACCATCCACAAGCCTCGATGTGGATTGAAAGTGTATAGTTTTGAGTCAAAATCGTTTGAAAAGTTACAAAGTTACACCATAGTTACTGCAAAATATTTTTCTGAAACAAAATGGCGGCAAAATGTGAGATAGCCATATTTTTTTAAAGCTTTTTCCGATCACGAATATGTTCATGTTATTGCGATCTGATAAATATTGGCAAAGTTACACAAAACTTACCCGAAAATATATTTTTGAAACACAGTAACAGCAAAATGTGAGGTGGCTATTTTATAGTAAATGTTTGTTCGGTCACGAATATACTAATGTAAACGCGATTTGATACATATTAGAGGCAGAAATTACATTTCTATTGCTGTCAATAACTGTTAGTAACGGTGGCAGAACGCGGCTAAAACATGACAGCGAAAATTCTTAGCAACGCACATTGCACTGCATCTGATAATGTCGTGAAGTATAATATCTATGGAAATAAGAAAAAATATTGCAATGCGCATTCTTGAATTGTTGTTAATTGTTGTTCGTATTAGCATTGAAATCTTTTCGCCAGAAAGTTCGAAGATATTGACGCGCTCGCTTATCAACGCGTCAAACAGAGCGTTTTCCTAGTATTATTGAAATTTTTGATATCGATTAGGTTTAAGATCAACAAACACACTTTATTAAGCGAGCGTCTCCACTAGACTCTTATGGCACTTCGTTCTGTTTTTTTTTATGTCTGTCGATAGCGGTCGAACGGAAAGTCCGATCAACTTGAAATTTGAACCATCCACAAGCCTTCATGTGGATTGAAGGTGTATAGTTTTGAGGCCAAATCGTTCTAAAAGTTAAAAAGTTACACCATAGTTACTGCAAAATATTTTCCTGAAACAAAATGGCGGCAAAATATGAGATAGCCATATTTTTTTACAAATTTTTCCGGTCACGAATATGTTTCTTTTATGGCGATCTGATAAATATTGGCAAAATTACACAAAAGTTACTCGAAAATATTGTTTCTGAAACACAGTAACAGCAAAATGTGAGGTGGCTATCTCATAGTAAATTTTTGTCCGATCACGAATATATTAATGTAAACGCGATTTGATACGTATTTAAGGCAGAAATTACATTTCAAATGCTGTCAATAACTGTTAGTAACGGTGGCGGACCGTGGTGAAAACACTAGACAGAATGACAACGAAAATTCTTAGCAACGCACATTGCACTGCATTCACCAATATCGGTAAGTATAATTGCTATGGAAATAAGAAAAATTTTTGCAATGCGCATTCTTGAATTGTTGTAATTTGTGATTTTTATTAGCTTTGAGATCTTTTCGCCAGAACGTTCGTCGATATGGACGCGCTCGCTTATCAACGCGTCAAACAGAGCGTTTTCCTAGTTTAGTTAACACTTGAACAACATTATGTAGCGTTTGTGAGATATAGCCAAACACAGCTTGAATGTTACTTGGTTTTGGCCGTAGTCTTCTCCGGTAAATAGCGGGAATCCGAAAAGCTCAAGACGAATTCTTTGTACTGTCATCTCGGAATACCAATATCCGCTCTCTCTCTCTCTCTCTCTCTCTCTTGCATTTAACCAGTATAATATCCGGCTGGGCTGTTCAATCTTCCATCTCTGTCAAACTTCAATATAGTTGAACATTGACATTTTTCCAGACATGGTTGGCCTTTTGTGAGTGAAATACCAAAGGCAAGAAGTTTCTGCGCACAAGTATTAACTTTGTAGCTATTTATGGCGTATTTTAGTGATGCAGCCGCCTTATAAGGCAAGCCCTGGATTCACAAGAGGTCCTACGTCTGTTTCTGGTCCATTCTAACTTTGCAACTGGCATTCATTTTGGCTCTGACTGGACATGTTTTGATTTGTACAAATCTCTTCTTACCTTATGTAAGGTGACTGCTTTTTTTCAATGTTTTATTCGCCTGGCTACCCTGGTTTATTATATAGAAGTATTATTGTAGAGAAAGCAAACTATAAGCCATTCTGCTATGGAGCTCTCTAGCCCTATTTAGTTTGATTAACACATTTCACGTCTTTGTGCATGTAGATGTATATAATGGTATCTACCAAATTATGTAGGCTACTCTGTTATATTTTGTACTGTGTATTGAATCGATTTTATAATATGGTTTCTCCATACTTGTAAATGTAATGGTGTGTGCAAATAAATAATTGGGTACCTATCAACTCCGCTACGTTTATCTCTGCCCCTTCCCAACTCTGCTACTTTCCTTCCGAGACCGTTCCCAACTGTGCTTCAGTTCCAAGTGTGACACGACCAACTCAGCTACTGCCCCACTGTGACCCAACCGAGACTTTTTCCTACTGTGCTGCAACCAACTCTGCCTCATACCTAAGTGAGAATTGTTCCAACTCAGCCACTGCCCAACTGTGCTGCAACCAACTCTGCCTCATACCTAAGTGAGAATTGTTCCAACTCAGCCACTGCCCAACTGTGCTTCAACCAACTCTGCCTCATACCTAAGTGAGAATTGTTCCAACTCAGCCACTCCCCAACTGTGCTGCAACCAACTCTGCCTCATACCTAAGTGAGAATTGTTCCAACTCAGCCACTGCCCAACTGTGCTACAACCAACTCTGTCTCATACCTAAGTGAGAATTGTTCCAACTCAGCCACTGCCCAACTGTGCTTCAACCAACTCTGCCTCATACCTAAGTGAGAATTGTTCCAACTCAGCCACTCCCCAACTGTGCTGCAACCAACTCTGTCTCATACCTAAGTGAGAATTGTTCCAACTCAGCCACTGCCCAACTGTGCTGCAACCAACTCTGCCTCATACCTAAGTGAGAATTGTTCCAACTCAGCCACTGCCCAACTGTGCTGCAACCAACTCTGCCTCATACCTAAATGAGAATTGTTCCAACTCAGCCACTCCCCAACTGTGCTGCAACCAACTCTGCCTCATACTTAAGTGAGAATTGTTTCAACTCAGCCACTGCCCAACTGTGCTACAACCAACTCTGTCTCATACCTAAGTGAGAATTGTTCCAACTCAGACACTGCTCAACTGTGCTGCAACCAACTGCCTCATACCTAAGTGAGAATTGTTCCAACTCAGCCACTCCCCAACTGTGCTGTACCAACTCTGCGAATTGTTCCAACTCAGCCACTGCCCAACTGTGCTGCAACCAACTCTGTCTCATACCTAAGTGAGATTTGTTCCAACTCAGCCACTGCCCAACTGTGACACGACCAACTGTGCCCCGTTCATCTCAGCCTCAAATATACATGCTATTCCCAACTGTTCCCCAACCGATGGGTTCAACTGTGCTACAGCAAAGTGATACCTGTTCACTACTAGTTATACCGCTAAAACTCAGCCCGAACTGCCGATAAAGTAGTTTCTAATGAACGTCTCTATAAAACATATACACTTCGATGGCACAGTTGGGAATAGCATGTAGTTGTGGCTGAGATGGACAGGGCACAGTTGGTTGTAGCACAGTTGTGAAGTGGCTGACTTGGAACAAGTCTGACTTAGGTCTGGGGCAGAGTTGGTCGTATCACAGTTGTGAAGTGGCTCAGTTGGTAGTCACACTTAGAACTGTAGCACTGTTGAGGAGAAGTGCCGAAAGGAGAGTAGCTGCAGAGTTGGGAAGAGGCAAAGATGGACGTAGAACAATGTTACCTGTACATTAACTCAAAATATTAAATTCAATTCATGTTCTTTCAAACATTTTCAAACTGAGATAAATTGATATTGGCTTTTATATGACGAAAGCAGTTCCGTGAAGTACTTTTGAAATAAGAAAAGGAAAGAATTAACCAGCAATGTCGTCAGAGTCATTGCTTTGTTGAGCTTGCGAATAAATGAATTGGTAATGAGTTTTGCAAATCATTTCCCTCTGAACGAAGTTATTTTTATCAACGTTTGCTTTCCGCTCCGCAATATTCGCTTGTCTCGAGTTTTGTTACAGCTTCAATATGCTCGACGCAATAACGAAGATTTGTAATTAAGTTCAAATTTCATTTTATTGTACTCTTTAACTGGAATCAGATACATGATGTGATTGAAAAACTGAATAGACATCGCAAGAACTTTTTTATACACAATTGAGTCAAATTTCTAATTCAATTTCTGAGTTTAAAATGAAATAAAATAAATAAATAAATTTGTATTATAGTCTACCCACTCAGTTACAAGAACTGGTTTTCTTTGGGGCCATTGATTATTATACCATTATGTGCTTCGTTGCTATGACGGCTCTACCGCCACCGTTTACTTAATACACCATTATAAAATCGACAGACAAAGGTCAAGTTCCATTTATTTATTTTACTGTTGGACTTGAACAGATCGCTTCTGTCCTCGTAATGTCAACAATAATTTAGTTCTCAACGGATGAACAGGTTTTATGCAAAACCATATATTACTGATCAAAGAAGAGAAAGAAGAAAGAACTACTTTGGAAGCCAGGCATCTGTTCAATCCCGTTTCACCAGTCCGTGAAGAACACAACATTACACACCCACATTCAGTCAGTATATAGTGCAGTGTCGTCCATTCAAACGCAAGCCATGATTTCTAGTACTTACAACTACTCTCTATTGCTTTACAACTGTCACGAGGAAATATTTATGTAATTCCCTAGATATTTGTTTTAATGAATACATACATTTTATGAAATTACTTACTAAATTAAATTCGAAAATGCTTGTGAAACATTTTTCAAAACGAAAAGCAGTTTGAAAATCCTAAGATATTATTTACAATTTGTAACATCTATAAAATAGAGCAATACGTTCTGTATGTAGAATGACATCATTTTAAGTTATAGTTGAGACAATTTTTAAGCAATCCAGAGAAATTTTTGTGTACAACAAACTATTCTATAAGAAGTAATTCAAGAATAACAGATGTTGCACTGGGACTCCTGTTTCCTTCAATGTTTCAAAGTGAAATAAATGCCCACAACCTAAGAGTTTTACCGATCCATCAAAGTCTAAGTTACAATAATTACTAACTTCAACTGTGACTGAAACCCAAGGAAACACATTGATGGACATTTTTATTTCTCTCTCCGGTAAATAAAAACAACTGCTGGCCTTTATTTTGATTCAATAATTTTACAAAAAGGAAATTAATTTATTAACCGAGAAACATAATACGGCGTATTTTCTGAAATCGATAACTTGTCGTTGTAAATACACTCTAGACCTGTCAAATATTGACATAATTGTATCATATCAACTACCGTAAATATTGTAACATTATTTTTAAATGTGCCGTTAAGTACCCTTTTTAATTAAACCATCAATATTTGTGGATTGGTAACACTTGTTTTCGTCAAATAACCGACTGTAGAACATTCATTCAATAGACTGTGGGTAACATGTTGGCTACAACGAAAGCTTTTACTAAGAAAAGTTAATATTTAGTATAAGTTAAAAGTTAGTTCAAATGCCATCAATTTTCTGGAGCACCGAAATTCTCTTTCTAGTTTCTATAATTTTGGATGTGGTTATTCTTAAAATATTCTGCAGAGTGACAATGGTTATGTATATGCTTGGGAGCGTGGCTTATTTATGGTTCATTCCTTACTGGCCACTCTTAAAACATTGCCCAGTGGCAGGTTGGGGCACATGAGGTAATACTTTCGTCGAGATTCATAACAGACGTATACTATAAGTCGATTGAAGTGACAAAAGACTACAATCCTGAAACATCGAGGCCTCTGAAATCGCTCTACAAGATTTAAGGCTGCAATATATCGCGTAACGTTAGTCAGATTGTTTGAATACACATCTTACATTATTCTTGAGAAGCATTTGCTACACTAATGAACCAACAACTTTCAATTATTGGTAGGCCTACGCTGTGTAAATCTAACGGTGTTGCATGCATAAGTATAAACTGTAGTTTTGTGCAGATTGGTACAACCATATAATAGAAAAAATAATATTACTTCTTGAATGTTGTACCCATGTTTTTTATGTCGTTCGCCGTCTGGATGTAGCAACATTTCGTGAAGCTCTTCTCTGAATAGGGAGGCTGTGAAGTTACGGTTCACCCCTCCCAATGGATCCAGCCGACTGCCGAGTGAGCGTTGCCAAGCGAAATGTTAAAGGTCAACCCCATATTTCTCTCGGGTTTTGTTCAAAATGTGAAATTCAAATGAGTTCAAAAAGCTGTAAAAAGCAAAATCGTCCCAGTGGAATAATTAGACGAACTAATAAATCAAATGAACTGGCTACTTTTGTTGTGCAAAAGGTGGTAGAAAACGAAGTGTTTGTGTTACAGTCAACGTTATATGGGGTAGCTATATTTAACTGTGCGGCTAGGATTGATTAGGTCTGGTCTTAGAATATTTATATAAATTAATAACAATTAGAATAGCAATAATTCAATTGCTTACCAACATGCAAGATTTAAATAATTAACGTTAGATATTTTGCAGGCGGTATATTTGTGATGTGTATTTCTTTTAGTGTTTTGTATTTATTTTAAAGGTTTTTTCTTTATGCCAATATATCTTTGAGAGACAAGTAAATATTTACATTGAAAAAGTTAAAATTAAATAGCTTATTACTCAATGGTATCAAGTTCATTATTTCAGTAAAATATTTTAATTTATCGCTAAGGTCTAAAACACTTCATGATTGGGTGTAGAAACTTTATTTGTTTGCTGTATTTTGTTTCCAATTCTTCACAGTGACACACTAATCAATAAAACACATGTACTTGACACCTGCTGGAATGTTCATCAGCATGCGGTGCCTTCCTCAGACGCTATAGACAGCTGCAGAGGAAGGTAGTTGACGAAAACTTCGCAGACGGTCAGTTGGGGAAAACATATATTATGTATGATATAAATTATTTTTCATTTTGAACCTTGAGTTGTTAAAAGTTAGTTTGTCGTCCAAATTAAAACTATTACCATATTTACTATAACTGCACACAATACCACTGCAACAGTGTGATAGATGACAGATGGGTACTTATTACTTATCACTAGTTAGTATTGAAGTATGCATGGTATTCTCGGAACATGTAATACCATACCTTAAACACAGCCGTGCGAGAGAATGAAGAATGTTTAATTCAATGAGATGCGATAATGCTATGCGATTTGCGATAGAAGAGATAATGCTATTATTTGTAATATGGAATTATCTGTTGATATTAATATGCAAGCAAACAAAATGTCTTCATTTGAAAACAATCATATTATTGCGATATTGCCGAGGTACGTTGCAATAAACTAGTAAAATAGAACATTAAGAATCAAAATCAAATAACAATGAACGCGGCATTCAATTTGTCTTGTGCATGATAATATTACAAGAAAGTTGATAGAAGTAATCATTCCCGAGGAGAATAAAAGACAAAAATATAATAAAATATGGAGAGAATATTATTAGAGCTCGTACAGAAGTTTAACGTGAAATAATGCTCTGGAAGAGGATTTCAACTTTTGACCTTTTAAGGATGCTATTTGACCTTTTAACCCTTGAACAGTAGAGAATTTCTCGCCGCGAATTAATTTCAGCTAATCTCCATACTTAGCGACCCATTCAAATGTAGATTAACTATGTTTGGACAAATGACTCGGAAATAAGTTTTAAATTGCTAAAAAGCGTGCGACAAAAACATAAAAAAAACGTATCCGAAACGTAATAATGAAAAATCTTAATAACGTCGAATCGGAAATAAGCTGAAGATTCAGAAAGATTTATGATTGAACAAAAAACCGAATCCCTAAATAATTCCACAATCTTTTGAAAGTTGTGACAGCTAAACTACAATATAGTATTCAATTTAATTTATCATATCTATTCGTTTATCGACCAGTAAAAAAAAACATTTTACAAACACTTCCTCTTTCTGCAAAGTTGTAAAAAATTACAGCCGGACGATTAAGGTTCGATTCCAAGTCTAGATGAAGTTGTATTCATCCTATCAAACCATATCCTGAAACACAGATTAATCAATATAACAAATAATATCGAAATAAGTTAGCGATTGTTTTTTTGTTTTATCATGGAGAACAGATGAAGAGAAGCAAAAGGTAGTATTCGTTATAGAAATACGGATAAGGCTGTATACGGTAATATTAATAATTATTAATTAAAGCTAATATTAAATTATTACTAGTGTTGGTTATGCCGTTTTACAATGGTTGCACTGGACCGCACAGAGTGCACCTTTAACATATAGAACAATACACAACAATGAAATAATTATATGAACATAATTAAATAGTGCACATGCACACTCAGTGCGGTACATGGGAAAACTCAATTAGTTTTATGAAAACGATTCTGATATTGCACCCAATATATTCCCTACGATGACAATGTTTATGCCTGATATCTTGCTACCTAATTAGTTGGTGCCACGCTTAAAATTTGTAATATGTTTTAATTAAATTTCTAATTAATTTGTCAATACGTTATTTCAAATAATATTAAATGGATTTGTTATATAATTATTGAGAGGTCACTTTGTTAGTATAGTCTTTCGAATACGATTTAGTAAGATGCATTTCAAAGCAAATCATACAAAGACAGAACGTAAGGCCTAGATAGTCTCACCACAACGAAAGTGGGAGCACAGCTGTGGCTTTCTAATAATACATAATTAGGGTTGTTATTTTCATTTCTAATATTATGGATTTAATAAACAAAACAACAACCTTATTTAATGCAATCTATGACATATTTGGAATTTAGCTTGTAGACTGTATTTCTTATAAAACCACAGGCTGCCTATTTGTCGTTTTTGGTTGTGGCGTAGCATTGTTGAGACGATTAAAAACCAGTAATTTCATGCCGATTTCGTACTGGAAAATGCAGATATTTTAGGTACATTTTCTTAACATCATCGGAGATGAACATCACTACGATAGTAAACTAATTACACCTTTATTATCTTAACTGTTCACTTTAAAAATGTAAACTTGTCGAGATTGTAATCTCTATTCAGTATTTTTCTTGAAGTTGAGAAGCTGTTATTGCAAACCGCTCCCAGACTGCCATGCACGGGCACTGAAGCCTGCTAACTATCTGGCGCCCACCCACGCCCCCCCCCCCCAACCCCCCTACGTCGCGACACACACGCACAATCCCAACCATCTTATATTGGGTAATTCAGATTGCGAAAACCTTTCAGACAAACTGCCAATAAAACAGGAATATAGAAAACTGAATACAAATTCGGGAATAAAGTGAACATTCATTAAAAAGTTTTTTCATACATATAAATATATTTATTTATTTCGTGTATCAGAATTCTACGAAGATTTTCTCTTGTTGCGTTTAGTTAAGCCGGAAAGTTGGCGTTTGTTGACAACACTTTAGGTTTGACATGGAGAAAATAAGATCTGAACTGTTACTTGAGTGTATATGAAATAATTTTGCAAGGCAAGTTGAACTGGAAACACAAAAGAGAACCACGACACAGATGTAGTCGTTTAGTTAGAGACAGCACTAAGGCTCGAATGTTGTTTTGACGAAATTCTTAAAGTTTCTACAGCTTGATATTAACATATAATGAAGTTGTGTGTACGTTTTGATGTATGGTTAATGATGAATGAGGGACGGAGCTCACCGGAGCACCGCCCCCGGCACTATTTGTTTGTGTGCATTTTAGCCAATTCACAACAATGGGTGACCATAATTCCAAAACAAAAATCCGGGACAGCTTGTAATCATGTACCTGCGCGCCGTATAAGGGGTCTGGGGCGGAGCCCCAGCCGCTGGAGGCGAACATTTTTTTTTGGGTAGTTTTGATCTCTAGATAGCCTTTAGAGCGATCTGAGCAACGAAGGCACTGAATTACTAATTACAAAAATTTGAAAGAAATTGTTAGTGTGTTTATTTTGTAGAATTAAATATTTGCTACATATTATATGTTTTTTCTTACTAATAATAAACTTACACAAATGAAATATTGTCTTACTTACCTTACATTAATTGCCGAGTTGGATTTCATTTTCATTTGAAAACGTATAGAATTAATATTAATTTAAAGGAAAAATGAATGAATTGGTTGAATTCTGAAAACCGGGACGTTTCGCCGTCACGACACGTATTTTCGGGACACTGGGACGGACCTCAAACAAACGGGACAATCCCGGTAAACCCGGGACGTCTGGTCACGCTTACATAGGCCTAAATGGCGGCCAAGCAAATAGTGAGAAACACAAAATTGATAAGTCCCTCTACGATGTACAAAGTATACGTAGTATGGAATGGAAATGTATAGGAAAGGAATACGCGGAAGGATCACATTTAGACAAACAATTTCCTGGTATTTTGTCCCTACGCGTGTTTACTTCAGATTAGAATTGCCTGAAGCCCTGATGAG
The DNA here is from genome assembly GCA_945910005.1 of Isoperla grammatica. Classification (NCBI taxonomy): domain Eukaryota; kingdom Metazoa; phylum Arthropoda; class Insecta; order Plecoptera; family Perlodidae; genus Isoperla; species Isoperla grammatica. The sequence goes on from OX246746.1 coordinate 22,962,247, forward strand.
CTCAGAAGTTGGAGCTGAATCAGTGGAATAAGCTCTTCCAAGCTCCACTTTGATCTGATTGCTGATTCCTCCGTTCGGGCGTTCGTGGCTCATTTACGCAGCCTCAGTAGTAGGAAAACCCGTAATTGCGATGATGGCTTTTCAAATAATTGATATGTTGTTTTAATCCTAGTGAGACTAACCTAGAAACGATCGCCATTCTAACAGATATCAATAGGTCTGTTTGAGTTAGTTTCAGTGTAACATACGCATCGCCTTTTCAAATATTTACATTATCTTGTTTGTGTCTTCTTTGTTGACTCGCGTATAGTTCATGTCTTAAGAACCCAGGAGACACTACATGCAACAGTGATTGTCTTCTATTAGGAGAACGACCAGGAATATTATCTTACGGACAAAACACGCAAACTGACTAATTTGATTCTGCTGACGTCATTCAAACCATTTTAAGCTTTCTTTGTGGTAGAGGTATTTTTAGATTCTGGGTCGTTACAGCGGAATTTTCTATGTAAAATTAAACATTGCACCATCCGTATGGCGTGTTATTTAACATTATTGTCTGGCGTGTTTCTTATCGTCTTTATAAAAGGAGTATTGCTATGCGAACATAATAATACTTCAAGGAATGTCTTGACGGGATGATTATTAAATTATTAAACCTGTCTCTAGGTTCATATCGATTTTTTTGAAATATTACAATAACTTAAATGTATTCCAAATTCTAGCACATAGAAAAAATCAAGAATTATTTTGCAATCTAGAAGTGGGCAATAAAATATAAATTTTTTACCATGTATGTATTTCATTTTCACTAATTCTATTTTTTTATTGTCTAGACATCGAGACCCTGGGAACCCCAATCTGTCCGTGAGATATCTGATCTTTTGGACTCCCCCCCCCCCCCCCATACTACGACCATTTCTTCTTCTTCCCTGCTTCTTCCCATGTCTACGGCCTCTTCCTCTGTCCACGCACTATCTATACTTCTAGTTATTCCCGCCGCTCGCCTCTTCCTTCTATATAATTTTTCAATTAGTACTTCAACTTTTCTCTTGGTCTTCACATAGAAAATAAAAAATGCATTTTAATTATGATAAATTTCCACTTAACTTTCCCATACGACACTAAATACACTGTTTGATAACCAAACTTCGTATTATCATGTACTATATTTTTTATTTGAAACAAAACTTTGTTAGTTTGCAAATTAGTTTGAATTAATTTGCGATTAAAAAACACAAGGAGGAAAAAGTTCCAAATATTGATTTCAAGGAAGGAGGATCCCGTTGCCTTCGCGCGGATTTTCAGATAGATTAGCCTTTGAAGGTTCCGGCCCACACAAAATCATTTTGTCACTGTCTAAATACTTTGTTAAGAAAACAGCTTTGAGCGCGAGAATCGTTTGGTCTAAGCTGATTACAGGACGAAATTGATACGAAATAAAAGCTACCGAGTGAAGATAAAATCCTCTTACGAAATAAGCGCCTTAAAAATAAATAATCACTCTTTTTTTTTAAGGAAGGTACACACTATCTTCAAAGTAACCAGTGGTACCATAAAAGAAAATTGAAAGTTATTTGGGGATCAGCACACACACTAATAGTGTCTTCAGGTTTGAACAGAATATAAAATGTTGTCTCTAAGTTCTCTTCTATTTCATATTAAAAACATGTTTGTCACCATAACTTGTGTGTTTACTGCTAACTATATCCCAAACTAGCACTAAAACATCGCATACAACGTTACACTTAACTTAACGTTACTTATCATTAGGTCTGTTTTCAGATGAGAATAGGTCCTATATTGTAGAGAAGACATTTTTTAAATTACAAGAACCAAATTATATAAAGGTGTGTGTGCAGCCAAAGGCTTAATATAATTTACAGAAATTTTAAATTAATAAACCAAGGTTCAGGATGAATTCTAAATAAAAAAATAAACGTGAATAAAATTGTAATCTACTGATAGCAAAATGCAATACAATATAAATCTTGGAGATGATCTTGAACATACATAATAATTTTAAGATCAAGGCTTATTGGACAGTGTAAATAAGTAAACATGCCCTCAAATGAATGTCAACATGTATAAAATCTCTTTTTGATGATATTTAACATGTTTAATGCATGAGTTGTTTATTCACAGGAATAAGCAATTACGCCAAAGGCAGTGTTCAATAGCATGATTATGCATCCCTTTGACGACGACTGTGGTTTGGATATGAGATGTTCAGTCTCTCATTACGAACCGTTTGTTTAGTAATCCGATAAGACTTCATGGTCCACAGCAATATATGTATATTTAGCACATTGAATATTACAGACCAGTTAATAAGCTGCTGCAGCAAATGTATGTCACGGAAGACATCCTTACCTTATAAATACAATACAAAGAGAAATATTTTCAGTTATTAAAAGTATTAATATCTTTAGATAATATTTTAATAATTGTTTAATATTTGTTGAATATATTTTGTTGGGAAATATTTAGTTCTAAGTTTAACGATTTTATTGTAATCCAGGCATAATCATTGAAAATGAAGAGGGATGATATGATCGCCAAGCGTGATTCGATTATAACGATTCTTTATTTTTCTGTCAGTCTTGCCACTTGCTGAGAACAATGTACCTACTCACAAGTTCTGGTGTCAATAACAAAAATAATTACATTATTATTACATCCGGTTCTCTATTCGTTTACAAAACAGATCAATTTACACATATCTCGTAGAAATTGTATTAGCATTTTTCTTTTCTTTTGTATTGTCGTATTATGAAGCGGATATTGAAATACCTTTTCCTAACGGAAATCGAACGAAGCTACGTAGAGCACAATGAGCTTGTACAGTTTCACGAGCATTGATTGGTTTTCCTGGTGGCTTGAGAAACTCTCCACTTTTTATATTGAAATCATAGCTGTTATCGATGCATTCTACATCAAACACGTGCCGGTTATTGAGATAAGATCCACGGTATTTATTCGCACACCTCTTCGTTATTTGAAATGTATCTAGGTCAACGTCTTTGTAAGATTTGTGTGTGGGGGTAAACGTCCCGTGCTTTCTTCGTAGTGTGCCACGTGTCACTGTCTTGATAGAACCTGGCCCGGCTGGAGAGCAAGCAAAGCAAAGCAAGCATCAGATCACATCGATCTAACGCACAGCAGAGGCGGCTCAGCAAGTAGCTATGGAAACACTTAAGCGCGGGATTTATTATTGTTGATAACTAAGGAGTTTTATGGATTTTTTTCTTTTCTTAGTCAAGACGGGCGTACTTGAAACAAGTGTTCATTCATTCATTCATTCATTCTGTCGTTGATCCATTTGCATTCATTGTTTATTCATTATGGACTTCTTTAAAAAACATTGTTTTCAAATCTCGAGTATCTTATCTTTAATAATTGCCTAATTACCAGTGAGCTTATTTTAAATGCGAATTTCCTTCTAAGTAAAATACGTGTGTTGTTATTATTTTGTCCCGAGAATGAATTTCTTTGTGTGTAAAATAAGAAAATGAAGATGTTCCATAAAGGTCATGTTTAGTTCAATAACCCTTCAAGCAAGATACGTATTCTTCGTTTTGTACATTTCCTTTCACTGAAGCTTTCAAATTGCTTTCTCCAATTCTGCGTTAAAACGTTTGTTCATACATAACGAGCTATGGCAACCTGTATCTAGCAATTAAAATATGTTCTTAGTTTGTGAAATATAATTGTGACTTGTTGGAACAGAAGAGAAGCCTGCATGTGATCATTTCACAGACTGGTTTGATACTCAGCTATATACATTTCATTTTTGTCACGTGTATTCTGTGTTTTTTTTACCGTTTAATTTGAAAGTATTTTTACCTGCCTCAAATTTTGTTTAAGGGTTCTTAATTTATGAATACGAAATGTAATTAGGTCAATATTTCTGCTGTTTTTCGTCTAGCTTTGTGATGCGCGAGATCGTAAGGTAAACATAGGCTACTTAGATACAACCTCCAGGGTAGCTGGCTATTCAAGCTCAGGGCGAAGTATCGGGTAGCTTAATGTATGGACACCACAAACATGACTTGAGTGGTGGCGTAGCACTATTTGCTCTGTCTTTGATTAGATATTCAACATACTACGTGATAAGCGACGTGTTACGGCTTCTGATATGTCAACACAAAACAGGTAAACACCTTATTCACTTCATCATCAAGCAGGGAATGTATGTGCACATGCGAACGAACATTGACTATAAAATACATTCAATGAATATTGTTTTAAAAATAAACAATATTCATGTAACAGGTATTTCATTAACAGTACTCTCTAAAAACATGAGTTGACTATTTACAGAAATTAATCCAGCAGAATTTCAACTTTTGTGTCAATGTACGTAATTAATATTGTATAAACGTATATTTTACAATTGTAATATTTGTGCAACTTGATTTCGTTAAAACAGTAATTATATGAACTAAGTATAATAGCCGACTCAAAACATGTACAGACTTGAGGGTTTTTGCGAGCATAGAAATAACGGGGAATACAAATAAATATGTGATTATTATAATCATGTCAATGGCATTCTGTAGCATTTAAATAACTAGTATTAAAAGTTAAAAGGTTGTAACTCGATGGATTTCCAAAACAAAATCGATAACAACATGATGACATAAGACCTGTTAATACGATAATGACTCGAGTCGCAATAAAACCCCTACGTGCTATCTGACACTAGCGTGTGCGTCATTAACGTAATATATAAAGTTACGACTATTAGATACCAGTAAGTCAACAAAACGGTAACATAACATCGACTATCTTCGACAACAATGACGTCATATTAGGATGGATTAAATTACTTGTGTTGAAATGCGTACCACGGCTTCAGCCTCCGCTGATGAATTCCCCCCCCCCCCCCACCCCAACCCCCACCCCCGTCCCGACTCCCGATCCCTCGTCTCCCATTGCAGTTCATCGTTTTCATTAGCTTTGCGTTGTAGCAAATAACGTTTCAAACCAGAGAATCCCTACAAACATTTCATCCAGTCAATTCAACAGGTTCATTGCTGCAACTCTTCACTTTGAATATTTTACCATTTACATCAGTGTACACTTTTCACACCCGTGGTGTTTGTTTGTCGTTGGGTGGGGGAGGCGTCTACACTTTCGACGCCGGGATGGGTCATTCATTTTTAACGGGTGTTTATGTTTTTCACTTTTGCACATCCAATAATACTTAAATTTTATTTTCTATTCTACTAAATTAGAGACTTTGTTCTGAATGCGGAAATATTTGTTGTTTTCATTCCTAAAAGTTATAGCTGGAAATTTCAAACATATAAAGATGGGACAAATCACAGTATATATGGTGGCCAGTCACTTTGAAATTAACAATTACTCGAATTTCTTTATCATTATTTTCAATTAGCGAAATCAAAGAAAACTTGTTTCAAATATCAACCATAACAAATAAGTTATAATAAAATCATATCATTATGAACCCAATACGACATATTCAGTGTAACTTAAATACAAAAATGTAGGGAAGAATGGTTGTTAAAGGAGTTTGTCAAGAGATTGAGGTTAATCCTGGAATGTATGGATGAGTATCTCGTATCTTGTATCTGCGTACTAGCACACAAATTGAAAACTAAGATTACTTCTCTATTGTACAATAATTGATTTCAAGTCTAGATTCTCACCATCCTAGCTGTGCATTTATAACATACATTTAAAAGTAAAGCCAGTTAAGCTCAAACAATATATCTACTTTCTAGTGGGGATAGGGGATGAAGTTAGCCAGTCACCTGGCAATGATCAGCGCTTGAGCACTTATAGTGTCACGCACACTCACGCACACTCACACACACTCACGCACACTCACACACACTCACGCACACTCACGCAAGCTCGTGATGACCGCGTGAGTGATGCGTGAATCATGTCACGCGATCACCTCCACCTCAAATGATCTTCAAACGCAGAAAGAAACCTGCAACAAGTTCCAAGCGGGTAGTGTTTCATTAAAAATGGATGCCTGCACGAGTAAACGTTCTTTTTTTTATCGCGATACAAACAACTTTATTTGAAACACTTCTATTATAAAACGCTTTCCAGTAGAGAATAAAAGCAGCATGATTATAGAACGGAATTGGCTACTACAAAGGTTTCTGTTTTGTTATACCTAAAGCTCACAGTGCTTGCGTTTCAACAGAGAGAGAATTTAATTTATTTCAAGTGTGGGAGTATTACGACTGTCGAACACTTCGCCAAGTGTAGTATGTAAGTAGTATGTGTTCAGTATGAATTGTCTCATGTATTTGGATATATATATATATATTTTTCAATAACAAAATGTTACATTTCCACCATGACCTTTATTCCCATAACACAATCTCAGTGAACAACGCCAGTAAACGTGTTTTTCTCTGCTATAAATTGCCCCGACGTACCTATACAAGTATTTTTAACAAATGAGTATTTGTATTAAAGGGATAGTCAAGTGAAAAACTAAAAACATCACAAATGGGTCATAAGTATCTACTATTTAGTATCTAAGTATCCACTATCTTTATCTTAATTGAAAAGTATTTTTTTTCAATTCAATTCAATTGTTTTCTTTAGTTACCACATATTACAAATCAATATAAATAACAATAAATTTTTTTTATGTTGATCAACACTTACTGACAGAAGTTAGTCTTGTGAGTCAGTAGGTATAATATCTGGTGTGCAATGTATATACTTAACTAAGTATTCACTTAAAAACTAGACTATAACTATGCGTTTAATTAACAATAAATAACTAGTAAGATTTTTTGGGCTGACGAGACAATATTGAGGACTATGATTAATTGCTTAATATTTTAATTGTAAACGGTCTTAATTGTAATTAATTGGTAACTGTTTTTACTGTAAAAGTAAACGGTCATATTCCACTTTTCCTTTGCGAAGGGGGGGGGGGGGGTTGTCCCCCACCCCCTCCCCCCTGGATACGCCACTGTGTGTGTGTGGGGGGGGGGGGGGTTGTCAAGGTGCTGATGCCACATACAGTGTTGCCACCTATGTTGAATGAGTAAACAGACCATGAGAATGATGTCTTCAGTGGCTTGGGATGAGCTCACCACATAGGTGTTTAGTTTGTATGGTGGTTGTTCTCTAAAGGTCACGGGAAACTCACCCTTGACCTTCTCTGAACTATAGCTGACAGCCCTGTAGATCCAGTGCGGTGCGGTCTTATATGTCGTCGCATATGCCGTACATATCCATCCGACAGCCAACCCAATTAACATTAATGCATTAGAAACACTCTGATTGCTGTTTGGTTTACAATACCGTATAATGAATATGCGTAATGATGATTGGCATAAGATAGCTATACGAGGTTATAATTATCCCTTTTAACTGTTATTTTGTAATTATGTCATTAGTCATTGGTTGATGAAACCGGAACATCAAGTCCACCAATTACTAATCGTGGAAACGTGGAGTTTTTATCTAACGTTGGGTTACGTTAATTCGCAGAAACCACTTTTCATTAAAACTCTTTCAGTAGCCTATGATAACGACGTTGAAATACAAGATCCTTAAATGAAATTAGTTTTTGAAACGTCACGATTTATTTATTCCAACTTATACCTTCTACCTGTAGCCATAGTCGGGTTCTTTATCTGTCTACAAGGAATTGACGGATTTACACAAAAATAATCTGAAGTAATTTCTTATTTCAAAAACATGTCATTAAGCAAGTAGATATGTAAAAATCACAAAAACACATGAGTGAAAACGAAGTAATCTTGGTTGTATAAAATGAGACATTTTATTGTTTTTAGTGTATTGTATAATCTTGAGTGAAGCACTGGCTAGTCCCAATATTAAAAACAGCGCAAAATGAAGTTTATTAGAAAACCTATAAACAGCACTGCAACATGATGGCTTCGAGACCACCGGAGGTGACGGTAGAAATATCACATTTTTCGGGTGCACTTTTCTCGTATACTGTTTGACCAAACTAAATAAAGTTTTCTGCCATTAACAAGTGAAGACATGAGCTATCTTTTTATACATGCAAATTTTAATTTTTAATTGGAATATTATAGGAATTCGATATCAAAGTACATCAAAATCTCAAAACACGTCATTTTTCTGGCTCATTTACGGCTAACATAACGTAACAAAATGTAATCAGGCACCTATTTTGTTATAACTGTATATAATACATAGCTATGTACAGATACGAAAAAATTTTTACTATCGAAATATATTTTGTATGATTTTTAATGAGAATTGCTGTTGAAAACACTTGAAACCGCTATGCACGCGACTGTTTGGTGACGCATTACTAAGAAATGAGTGCACAAAATTACATAGGGTTTTCTTTATTATATAAAAGAATAATATTTTGACGCGTTTTAATTTATTTTTCTCAGCTACTGTACATTTCAAGGTCAATATAACTAAAATTGACCTTTTTGCGTATTTTTCTTGCTTTAGTACTTTTTGGAGATTTACGAACATGATTATGAAATGTAATTCTTCCTCTATCAAATACAGCATCATTCCATAATAGTTTTCATCAAAATTCTAATAAAAAGGGCAAAACAAAGGCAAGAGTGACGTGAGTTACTATAATCGTCGTTCTATGATTGCTCAAGAGATCGCGCGCCTCGTCCGTTCCGTTGGAAAGCCAGACATCGCCCGCAGACGGCAGGCTGTGAAATCTGATTGGTCCGCGACGTAATTCCTTTTCCTCCCCCGCCGGTCTGTTACCACGTGCTCGGTACGAACGCATGCTGTCAGATGACATACGAACATAACATCGTGCCCGTAGAAAATAATGAAGTGCAGTAATTAACGGAAGCGTCTTTCTCGATCATTGTTATTATATTCGGTGTATTGTAGATTTGTGATTCCATATTAGTGTATTATCACTGATTTTCTTTCACACTTTTGGTAAGTGATTTTTTTTACTATGATGGTTATCTAAATAAATTTGCCGCTATTCCGTGTTGTTTTCAAACACGGCAGAGAATGTGCCATTGTTATAGTGTAGGGCCTGAACTGTGAGTGAGAAATTAATAATGGGAAGGAAATCAGGCCTCAAGTTAACGGCTAGAAGGAAAAAAAGAAGGCTTCCTGAGGCTTCACGGAACCGCTGGAAAGTGGAAAGTACAACCAGGTATAGATAGACATCTTCATAATTATTGTGGTACTACGGCCTAGTAAGAAAACAAATTCCTGATTTACATAAAAGCGTATCACATTACACTATCGTTGACTGTTATTTGTTCTGTGTGCAGAAAATAACCCTTTAGAAGTGTTAAAATGAAATGAAAACGTTTCTTGGGTTAAGGTTATATGATGCATAATCGTTTTATTTATTTCTTTAGGGTCACTGATCAGGAAAGTGTGACCCCATTCTCGGTAGCCAACAGCTCGGTCACTGTGCAACTTCTGGTGTATTTGACATTAAAGTAGTAGAGGATATTGTAAACACTTCTTCGGGTAAATTCGTTGTTACGGACACAGACAAATGCAGTAATGAAAGGTAATCATCCACCAATCGTTTCTGTTGAAGTAAATGTTACAATATAAAATTTAAGATTCGTTTTATCAGTGTTCACAGTGGCGGCACCCGTAGGGTGACCAGACGTTCCGAAAAATGCGGGTCAGTCCCGAATCGACCCAAGTGTCCCGCGTCCCGAAATGTTACAATGGGGAACATGCATAACTTCTTTTTAGCATTTTACTAGATTAAGATTAACGTCCTGAATACAAAAATATTTTATTTCGGTGACATAGAATTAAGTTTCATTTATAAAAACGAGCTGAAAGTTTCACACATATTTATGGCGGGAAAAACGGGGCATACGTCACTTGCCATGTATCAGCAATCAACCAATCAAAGAAAGATAAATAACATAATGCTTATTTGGAAATTATCATATCCAAAATCATATAAAATCGAATTAATGTCTAGTAAGCGTAGTAATTAATTTTGAAGCCCAGTTACTATAAAAACAATAATACCAAACCTATTTTCATAGAATATCAGTAAATATTGGGTGTTGTTATTCATATAAAGCAGACTTGACAACGGCTTGCGTAAAAATTTTGACAAGGTTAGCTTGATGACCTTGAAAATGTGATTGTTTCGTCTAGGAGGCGGTGGCAAAGTCCAAGGAGGTTATATGCAAAGTCATTCATATAAGCAGTGATTTTCATGGCATGTGACGTCACATACCGTTTAAAAATAATAGTGCGGGAAACAGATAATCAAAATCTTTGAACATGTATAGAAGAATAATGAGTTAATTTTAAAACTTTTAAATTAGGTTTGTGATGTCTTCAGATGAATAACAATATATTCCACGTACTTTCAGAGCTGTAGAAAATTCATGCAAGTTCCCTATTCGGGGCGCCTTTTAGTTTTGTCCCGAAATTGGTAAATTCACGATTGTCTTTGATTTGCGTTTAAAAATTACAATTTTCAACGAGAAAAAACGAAATTACGTGAAGGCAAACAGTTAGTGGTAAATGTAATTTCGCGCTGAACTTTAAAATACACAGGACGAGTTTTAAGCCTTTGCTATTTCCAGAAGAGATATTGTGTTAAAAAGTAAACATTTCTGAAAAATATGTTTAATTGTAACTAATGAGATTAATTGAATTTGTATCAAGTTGTATTTCAAATGTTAGAAGAATTTTTTACTTTTGTGCTACCATTATTATTGTGTTTATTATTTAATAATTATTAGGCCCAACCCATTCCATATTTTTCATGTCTCAAACAGTATATTCAGTTAATATATTGGTATAGCAAAGCATATTATTAATTTATATATAATCAGTTCCGATAATATTGATAACGTAAAGTTCACTTTTGAGTATTGAGTATTTTTGCAGATTTATGTGCTAATCATGGACATTTATTTTCTAGATCTTTAGAAAAAATAGTCTGGCAAATTGCATTGCATCAACACTTATGGCTAAATGCATAGTTGTGACTGAAGCCTTCCTCAACTCAGCCTCTCCTCAGCCTCGCCCAATCGCCAATCACAAGAGCCCTCCCTCCACAAGGTATGCCGTTCCGTGACTACTGGTTGAGCGAGGCTGAGGAGAGACCGAGTTGAGGAAGGCTTGAGTCACGACCATGGATTTGACCCTCAGTGCTACTGCTACGTTATCAATTATTATTAGGTATTAATAACCATGTGCCCCTATACCATTTATATAGTGTTATTGTAAATTGTGATTTGTGATTGAGAAGTGTAGACAGGGTACATAAAGGTATAATGCTCTTTTTAAAAGTAATAGGCTACTTCTATAATGAAGCAATTATCCTATTGATATTTGTATTCTCCCCACGGAATAAAAATCTAAAAAATGTAAATGTCGAGTAAGAGGATTAAAATCCCTTAAAAACCACTGTCCCCGTTTCACTTTCAGCGAACATTTGACCTCCGACAGTGTTTACACCTGCATTAGGTTAGGTAAAAAAAGTGTTCCGAAATTCAGTCCTAGCCATCTGGTCACGATACGGGGAGACCCATCCAAAAAGTTTCGTTCCAACCTTTTATTGGCCCCTGGCTATCTATGCAGGAATTCTATCAACAGAAATAAATATATATGTATTTTCTAGCTCAAGACTCGGATGGCTTTTATGTATGACGCAATTGCCAGCCCTATTCCTCCTCCATAACCCCCCCCCCCCCCCCCCCCCCCCATGGCCACGAGGCACATCACCCAGCCGCTTGCGCTCAACTCCATCGCACGCAACCTTGAAACTTTGGTAAATGGTCCCGTTTTCCTTCATCGCTTCCGTCCATAAGCTCGACTAGGATGTTACAGTACACATAAACGTAACACCCCTCACTAACATTGAGTAGTTTACACTAATGCACACTCTGTAAACAGAAAGTACGACGTTAAAGACCAATAAATAAATAAATTAAAAAAAATAAAATAATAATTGGATTTATTGACAAATTTTGGTACGTAGAAAGGCTACATAAACAATAAACCTTTGAGGTGTCTCACTTGTAATTTTCCTTTAGACCGGGTTTGAACAGTAGCTGTGGCTCAGCGCTCCGGAGGCGTCTGCAGGCGCTGTTCTTGCTCTACAGTACACTAACATTAGACTTGGAATGTTTTACAGTGTTTACAACTGCAAAATGTTTTTAATTTGGAGACATTGGACACGAATACAGACAAGTTTAAACAAGGCATATGAACATAGCGTATACGTACTGAATGTTTTCGTTTTTTTCTGCCTGGAGGAGGGGGGGGGGGGGGGGGTTATGGGGGCAGGGGCGAGCACGCTGATCGTCCCTTTGCTAAACCCCTGCACGATTATGCTATTTCAATTAATGTACGTAAATGATGCCCTTGAATTAGTATAGATTTTAGCCAATAATGGTGTTCTTTAAATTTTTGATATGTATCAATATATAAGAGAACCCTTACATTACTCGACGCCAGTGAAGCACCCCCGACCAGGTTGTTGTAACATACTACCAGATATAAATTAAAGTACGCTGTCTCCTATGAGCAAATCATTGTTGGAAATAGTCAGTGCATCAAGGTAAACAGATTTATGTACAAGAGAGGTAATAAAAACCTACACTCATAACTCGTTATAGTTTGGACCTAAATATGTCTATACATATGAAACGTTGATAAACATATTGTAGACAATACTTTAAACTTGATAATATTAATATCAGTAACTATGAATAAATAATACTATGCAGAAAATAAACAAATTTGTCTCAGGTTTTGGGTTTTTCGAAGTTTCAGCGTAAACAATACACAATCTACAATGTCACGCACCTTATACCGTATGTGTACTTTCTACGCTCATCCAAGATAGTCACAAATTGTATTTCAAACTGATATTTGAAGTACGCCTAGTTATTAATTGTACATTTTTCTCGCATTTTCAATGTTCGTGTGACAAGAAACAATCAATTTTAAAATTGATTCAACAACTGTAATAGTTGACCAGAAAAAGGAAATAAAATGAAAAAGGTTTCTTGGTGACAGATGTAATTATCAGAATTTACTGGTACGCTCATCATGCATCACGAGATGCATTATTCACTACGTTCTATTCTTTAGTATTTACTTATGATTTATATTTCCTGAAATTGCTATTTTCGAACGCACGTATTATCTGTCAATTATCACATGACAAATTACCAATCAAGTCAATATTGGCAAATTATTTCAAAGGGCTAAATGAAATTATATTTTAAACCCAATGATGTAACTGAGTTTTCTAGGTAGGCTAATCGTAGAAAACCAGCCGGCTAGGGCTATAGGGGTGAAGTTGACGCCTTTTACCGGTACGCGCGGCTACTACCGGCCGAGAAAAGACCTGTGTTATTATAGTATATTATACTATATTATATTATATTATAATATATTATATTATATTATATTATATTATATTATATTATATTATATTATATTATATTATATTATATTATATTATATTATATTATATTATATTATATTATATTATATTATATTATATTATATTATATTATATTATATTATATTATATTGTATTGTATTGTATTGTATTGTATTGTATTTTATTGTATTGTATTATATTATATTTATAATATATAAAATAATTTAAGATAATGGCCTAAATAGAATAACAGATAAACGGTTTAAAACCGATTATGTATAAGCAACGCTTTTTGTTTCCAGTTACTCGAAACTATCAAGAAATATGAAGAATAATACTATTACAAGAATCCTGTATCTTTACTACTGAGCTTCGCTTCCGCGCATGCACACAATATGCTCTTTGTTTGTATCTCGACCTTGAGTTGTTATCGCATAGGGTCTCCTAACATTTCTGGAGAGAGGCACAGGGGGAACTGGCATTAATGTCTCTCTCTCTGTCTTTGTCATAGCGTCGTCCTTTGCACAAAGGAACGCCCACAAGTCTTCCCCTCTTCCTCAGCCCGCTACCGAAATCCACGATACCCCCATCTCCGGCGGAGTCTTAAACTAGAATACTTCAAATGTATTATAGTTTATGTTTTTATTGAAAAAAATTGTTATTATCATATACAATCTTTGATAAATTACAAATAAAGAAGCATTCCTCTGCGCTCGTTGCTCTTCGAGATAAAACAAGATGTTATTGTTATGAAAATGATGCAAACATTTTTAGTATTGATCTACACAAAATGGTTTATTATCTAACAAAGTTCACCTGATATCCTGCTAGAGATAACGTAACATTATGTAATAGCCCAGCAATAAGTGAGCTATAACTAGCACTGCTGAAACCTTTTACGAGGAAAATTATGCTGTTTAGTAAGTTAGAGCCTCCAACCAACTTTCCCTATGTTACATGTTAATATTATGTACTCATACCTCCGTCCACAAGCGCGCCTATCATCCGTTACGTAATCTATATTGTGGATACCGAATTTTGTGTGAACGATCCAGTATTATATATATTTTCCCTTTTAGCCAGCGAGATAAAATGATATTCTCACCATAAAAGTCACTTTGTTCTATCTTGGAAGTATTTCGTTATGTAAGGTTCTGTATTATACACACCTTGTGTAAAGAATTACCAAAACAATGCGTTCAATTTCTAAAAAGATTGTTTCTAGACTAGCCATAACGAGTTCCCAGCGTCTCTAACAAGGTGATAGATGACGTGATAACAGCATGAGCATCACAGTAAAGATATCTGCAATGAAGTGGAAGAAAATAGATTCTTATTCTTGAAAAATGTACTGAACGGTAAGAAAGAACCTTTAAAAATATTACTTTTTGGATTAACACGTTTGCCCGATTCCGCTGCCGTCGACTTCATCTCTTTTATTGCGAAATCTGAGGATTTAAAAGCAAAAGCACAAGGTTCAAGGTAAAAAATATATAAATATAACTTTTCGTATTTTTAATAATCATATATGCGTGAGTTAGGATGTCAGTGCTTACTGGTAGATGGAGTCTATAGACTCCACGTTATTACGTATATGCAATAACGTGGACGTCGTTCCCGTGGAAACCGACAGTTAAGAGAAAACAAACATGTCAGTACCATATGCCTCCTGCAATCCTGCATTTCTCAAATGAACGAATCTATATCTAAGCTTCCGAACGAAGCTTAGCTAGTCATCACTTTACACTAGTGTAAGGCAGTGTCAGTGCTGAATCATTCTTTAGTACCCGTGTAAGTCAGTGTATATATTTGTATGGCATTCGCCTCTAATCATAATTTCACCAGTGTAGCCAGTGCAGGATATATGTGCACTGGCGATTTAACTAGTGTAAGAAAATATAATATCGCATATTGTGAATAATAATAATAATAATAATAAAAATAATAATAATTATAAAAAGAATACATAATACTAAGTGTGTATGACATTCTTGCTGACAACAAACTTCATCGTGCCTCGTATAAGTTGTCGTTTAGTCCACGTTAAGATTTAGGATTATTCCGTAATATGTGATCAAACCAAAATCAAAATCTCAAAATATTTCAGGCATATGTATGGTACTTACGAAACCACATATATATAATCCTATTTTACACTTTTTCAATCATTATCGTAAGACGTTGGTAAACAAAATACTTTTGGAACAACCTCTTTCGCTAATATTGAAACCAGACCGTTTCGTCTTAAATCGGAAAACATCTTCGTTCTAAAATCCCACCGATGGTAGCTCGTTTTATTGTGAGTTATTATCTTGTTATTCCTCCTTTCATTTGTGCCGTTACAATCTTTTGATAGCCCCCCTTTCAGGATTACATAATATCTTTATATGCTTTGGTGAAAGTTCAGCTCAAGATAAAAATCCACCCCAATCACGCGAACAGCAGTAAGTATCTTTTATGCAAGTTCGATTTACGGTCGCCGAAAGTTTGGCAAAGAGACATCCTGGCAGGGAGATGGAAGAGAAACATTGCTGGGGGTGATAGGGGGGAGGTAGGGGGGGGGGCTGGCGCCTCACCGTCGCCATCGCCAACAAAAGTTTGGACAAAAAAGTCCAGTTCAATACCCTCTCTATTATCCGGAAAATAATATATGTGAAATACAACGAGGTTGGAGCTAGACTTGTGTATGCGTAGCTGTTCAGGGGGCGCTGTAGATGCAGAGTGCTGACACATTTCATGGACTGTTACCTCTATGGATGCACGGCTCTCACCAGACAGTACACTTTCTTGTATAGTACGGCAGATACAATCATGTTATTGAAAATACTTTTCCTAGCTTACAGATATACTAGAAAACGGATCAGGACTATTGTGTGACTTTTTTTGTGTAACCTTATACGAATTCTAACTGAATTCGAATTTTTTATACTGAATGTAATGTAATATTGAATGAACATCTATGTTTTGACCCAATCTTACCAAAACTTATACTAATACTTCAATAGACGCCACGCTATAACACAGGAAACATGTCATTGAATGTCTGGCGACAGCCACGCCTCTCTAGGCGAACAAGTCTACTCGCCGCTTCTAGGTTGGCCGTATTTTCATTTTCACCTCCGAATTCTCAAGATTTTAATACACATAATTCAATTTTGTATTAAATGAATGATTTGTATATTTTGATAATTATTAAAGTTTATATTTGACACATTGGTATAAAATGTATTGCACTGTAGAAATTGTAAGCAAGTGAACACCATCTAACTTACGTTTCATGACTACAGTGTATTGCAATGAATCTGTGGTCCTAGGATCCCGCCCACCTTCCCCTACTTCACTCCATACCTCGAATCGCCGGCTCGGCGGGTAACCCCTCGCGGCTGGCTCGAGCCGGCGATTCGAGGTATGGAGTGAGGTAGGGGAAGGTGGGTGGGATCCTAGGACCACAGATTCATTACAATACACTTTTTAGTGCAAGCAACTGCCGTGCTATGCTACCTAGACTCACTGTGAACGTGTCAGTCCATCTGGCCGTGTTTGTTAGTGACAAGTCAATCTACCAGGTTCTTCATGCGCTGCGTGTTAAACCTATGTACTATGTATACTAATACCATGATAAACGTAAACGCAAAGAGTCAAAGCGCTATCACGCCAATGGCTTTGCCACGTCAATCGTGTATAAATATACTGTCAAACGTTAATCGAGCGAATACAGAGTTTAAATAAAGTGACAGTTTATGTTTATGGAAAATAGCACAATAAAAAGATCAAAGGCCTAATTAGTACAATTTAAACAACGCATTTTGCCACAAAATTTTCTAAATTAATGTTTATCAAAATGTTTCAGCATTTTACAGGAAATTGAGTTCATACTTATGTTCAGGCATTATATTATACTTGACACCAAGTTATTAGCATTTATTGACTTCAATACTAGTCTTATGATTTTCTTTGCAAACTTTGATTTTCTCAGTTCGGCCATTTCATACTTAATGCGTTTTGGCTTTGGGCCCTCATCCTTAACTACTAGTGTTGTTTTCTCTTGTACACCAACGTACAATATCTTGTGCATCATCTTGCATAGAATATATTGTAAATTTCGAAACTAACTAATTTGGGTGGCCATGTTTCGTTTTGAAACGTAACTCCTCAATGGATGTGCTGGCTAAACTTTGCTTCTTTTACTTTTCATCATAATCAAATGGGAATATTTCTTCCCCACAGAACAGAAACTATTTTACACGGTTATATAACATTATGGATATTAAATTTGAGGTACGCTGTCGTACGAAAAACTTCAAAACTGCAGAGCGTAATTATATTTCCTATATGTCGCGCTTTGGATTAGGGCCAAGTATTTCGTCTAGCCGTTGGCCATATTCTGTTTGGCTTAGGATCGTGCTATAAAATTGTCTGCCAGACTACTTATCATAAACAAACTATTCCAGATATGTATGTCTATTGCAAGGCCGTTCTCACGCGGATGACTTTTCCTGTGGAGGTTTCAAAGTCTTGTGGCTAAACTCCAGGAGAAAAATCTTAGAAAATCCCTTATTTCAACAAAACTTTCCTCAAACCGTTTCATAATAATAGCCCATCTAAAAACCAATTCTACTTACTTTAAGTAACAATATCTCAACCATGTTTTCATATGATTTTTTACCGTTTGTGTAAGATGTCTTTTACGTTCTCATTCATTTAGGCCTGATATTATGATGGCCCGCTACGTTTTTAGTCAGGGGCTAACTTGTTTTCTCCGTGGAAACAACGCTTCTGATTGGTGGTTGCCATGGAGACAACAAGTGAGTCCCGGGCTAAATATTTAGCGAGCCGTTATAATACCGGGTCTTTGACTCTTATCTCACCGGTACATTGCGTAGGGCCTAGGCTACATATTTCGAGCTCTCACTTTCTACAGAAAATAGGTACAATATAAGTGGATTTTATTAGACTCTCTTAGACTCTCACTCATTTCATTAAGCATATTATAATGCTTCGATTTTAGCTCAAGGGTTATTCGTTATTGTTTAAGTGTTATTCTGCTTTGTAAAAACCAAACAATACATATTATTTCAAATTTATTACATATAAACAAATAATATTGTTGTATCGATATTTCTGATTATAGCCAATGTTAAGGGGTTTTTGTAAGATACATATAATACAGACAATACAGATTGTCACCCGGACATTTTGCTACAAATAAAATTAACTAGAAACAATCTTACTGCTCCACTTTCCAGGGGGATAGACATTATATTACCTAAATCCTCTTAATAAAAACCCCTCTTGCAAATCATGAAGCGTTAACTTTATCAACTGACGTCTTTCGGACACCCACAACATAAAGTTACTGTTTCCAACTTTAGGAGGAATATCTAGGGCAATTATTATCGGCCTATTTCTCTACTAAGTACTTCGTCGAAACGATAGAAAAATAATCACCAAGTTTTACTCATCACTCATTCCCTGTGACAGCAGCTTCTAATCCAATTTACTGTATTGACTGATCAGTTAACGCTTGAAATACTGGATGTCAGTCTATGCTGGGTTTCATTCAAACTTAAGTAAACTTTAATGTGTAAGTTTCACTAATGAGTAATTATTTATATAAATATATATATATATATATATATATATATATATATATATTAGTTTTCAGGTTTTCGCGGACATATGTGTACCTGTTGCAACTTTCTGGGGATTGTTGCCGCGAACAATGTACTAAAGAAGGAGGCACTGACTTACCCTTCCCTTCCTGACGTTTCGGGAAAGTCACATCTCCCATCTTCAGAGGCCCTCACTCGACGATGTGCATCTCGAGCTTCAGTTCGCGGCTTCGAAGCTCGAGATGCACATCGTCGAGTGAGGGCCTCTGAAGATGGGAGATGTGACTTTCCCGAAACGTCAGGAAGGGAAGGGTAAGTCAGTGCCTCCTTCTTTAGTACATTATTCGCGGCAACAATCCCCAGAAAGTTGCAACAGCTACACATATATATAATATAGTTAGACGTTTAGTATTACTTCTAAACGTCCAAACACAAAAATCTTGTATTCAGAAATTAAACTGAACCCTGGCACTTTTGCCTGACACACAATGGAGAAGAAATGGTGTAGGTATAGACGGCGTATGAGCCGTAATGGGGAAGTTACAAACTGAAGGCTATATTATAATGTTTGTTCGTAGAAACTCCTGTTATAGAGGTTATAGCTTGCCCGGTGTGAGTGTGCGTGTACGTATGGATATTTTAAGAAAGTATAAGTTTAAAGGCTTGTTAAAAGTTAACGAAAATTTGTTACTTATGTATTCATGGCAAATAAAAAACGAATAATTTATTTTAATAAAGTACTTATAAATTAAAAAATGTTTTACTTTTCCTTACGTCTTCAAGACAAATATTATACACTGAATTGAAAATGGTTGTAGTGTTCGATTTGTTGTAGAATGACCCCCCAGTGAAATATCCACCTCCATTTTCTTCTAAACTCTAAATCCCACAAGTTAATATTTGCTCTGTAAATTGCAAGAAAGTAAAGAACATATTCATTTGATATCATGTCCACTGGGAAGCTATGATTACATGAAGGGAGGAAATAAGCCTCGACTCCAAGCAAGAATACTTTCTGACACGATTCTAGTTTATCTACATTTCCCTAGATAGCTTATCTGCGTTAGATCCATTCCGTAGTCCTCCAACATTATTAGCCCAGTTACTTTATGGGATTTGACCTGGCATAAGTAACATATCTTATTTTTGATTGGAGTCTCCTCGTAGATTGATGAAGAATCACGGGGAGCAGTGGCGTAACGCAATTTGTCTGGGCCCCCCGCAAGAATCGTTTCAGGCCCCCCATAAGGGCTAGTGGCGTATCGAAAAATTCACAGTGGTGGAGGGGGGGGGGGGGGACTGAACATCCTAAACATTTAGGGGTCTGGGGCGAAAGTCCCAGTCGGGGGGGGGGGGGTCATATTTGACGTTTTACACGCCTGTAAACACGTTTCAGAATCGTACAATGATCCAAGATAATATGATAGTTTTCCCCCGTCCGGGCCCGTGGTAGTATTTGGCGTGTAGGTAATAAGAAGGTTCAAGATATTCATGATAATATATAGTTTCTTATAGGCAGTGCCGATCGTAAGACGAGAGAAAAGAGGAACCCCCAGACCCCTTCCACTCGTAAGCTTTTTTAAATATATTCCTCCAACTTGTCCCATTCCTCCAACTTCCTCCACCGTATGGCCCCGGAAAATAGGTCCAAGTTGACAACATTTGAAATTTGATGACGAAAAAACAAGATCTGTACGTCTGGCAAACCGGGCCCCCCTAGTCAGCGGGCCCCCCCCGCTTCGCGGGGGCGGCGGGGGTCTCCTTTACGCCACTGACGGGGAGGGCAGCTAATATTCTTTGAATACATTATTACTCTTGAATCGCTCTTGACTTCTTCGTTAGACAGACGTGTCTTTCATCCTCTCAAGGCTGCTAAGCATAAAGACAAACACGATTTTCTATTCTATGGTCAAGATTGTATCAATATTTCAAGTACTCTAGAGGGAGAGCAAACAAGATCTTAGCATAATCTATTTCGGAGGCTTTCACGGCCGGAGTCAACTATACTATCGTGGTTTTCCGGGTACAGCCGTGTCAAAAGGTGGAACCAACCCACCTTTTGACACGGTTGTACCCGGAAAACCACGATAGTATAAGATCTAAGCATCTTTATTAGCATCATTGCAAACATGAGGCGCAGCCGGTGAGTTGGGTATACCTCCTTGGGGTGACCGGTAACCGAAAGGGCGCTCTCTTGCACATCTTTTATCGTTTCTTTATTCATCTCATACAGCCACCATCTTTTTTCTTCAAACTTTCTCATTCTTCTTGTACATACTTGCAGACCCTCTTTGCGACGTGAACGGCCATATCCCCAAGTGGATGCCTTTATGACGACCCCAGTGGAGTGTGATGGATCGGATTCTACCGACGCTATAATAGTCCTAAATAATAGTCCAGTTTTTAGAACTGAAAAAGGATAGACATTAAATAAATAAATAAATAAACAAATAAATAAATAAATAAATAAATAAATAAATAAATAAATAAATAAATAAATAAATAAATAAATAAATAAATAAATAAATAAATAAATAAATAAATAAATAAATAAATAAATAAATAAATAAATAAATAAATAAATAAATAAATAAATAAATAAA
Organism: Isoperla grammatica; assembly: GCA_945910005.1. Classification (NCBI taxonomy): domain Eukaryota; kingdom Metazoa; phylum Arthropoda; class Insecta; order Plecoptera; family Perlodidae; genus Isoperla; species Isoperla grammatica. The sequence goes on from OX246746.1 coordinate 22,983,852, forward strand.
TAAATAAATAAATAAATAAATAAATAAATAAATAAATAAATAAATAAATAAATAAATAAATAAATAAAGTGAGACATTAAAATAAAAACACGAGGCGCAAAACCAAAATATAGTCCTAAGTCAATCAAATTTCACTTCACTTCTGCCAAAGACATTGAAGTTAAATCTAGAAAACTTTATAATTAAATCCTGTGAATATGTACTCAGCAACATATGAATCAAGGATACAACAAACACCTTCATTATCCTAACGTGTACTGTGCATCTTGGTGCAAAAAATGACGGTGTGTTTATTGTTTGTGATTAATAGATAGCTACAAAATCTTATACTTAAATATAACAGGGTTGGTTGGTTGTATGAGATTTTTTGCCGTGCTTAAGGGGAAGGACTACTCGCCAACATTAAACCCAGCGCAATTAACGTATTTTCGTCATATCTCAATAACGCTACACAATATCGAAAAAGTTACAACTACGCATATTTTGGATTCGTGAGATCTCAATACCGTATGAAAAAGATTTATTAGTTTGCATTTATTATAATTATTATTTCGAATTTAATTAATTCACAAGTTAATTAGAAATTACAACTATAATTACTACAATCCACGAAATCTTTTTCATATGGTATTGAGCTCTCACGAATCCAAAATATGTGTAGTTGTTACTTTTTCGATATTGTGTGGCGTTATTGAGATATGACGAAAATACGTTAATTTCGCTGGTTTTAATATTGGCGAGTAGTCCTTCCTCGGTATTAAGGTTAAAATGTTTAGAAAGAAACGAAAAGTACACGCAGTGGTTCTTAAACCAATGTGTTTGATGATATTTGTAAGACAGCTCAACCAATTCTGCTTCCAATTCACAACAAATATGATTTAACCATTTAAATAATTATATCAGACGAAGAAATAAAGAATAAAAAATTGTTCCCAGAAGACATCGTGAATATAGATAAACTGAGAATCCTATCACTGGGCAATTCTTTGAAATTAATTTTATGATTATTTATTGTTGTTTAATGGCATAACGATAAGGTGATCCGTATTAGTGCCTTGTTCATTGAAATGAGATCCAACATAATTATTATTGTTTTGGTGATGAGAAGTGGATGCAAGGATACAAATGAAGCGATGCTATTACTATGTAGAACACAGTTTATTTGAATACACCCCACATCAAGCAGCTTTTATTCAAGCTGAGAGTTATGTTTTTTGTTACACAAGGAACACATTTCAAGATAAAAGATTAGTATTTTTTTGTTCTTTTTCCATTTTGTGTATGAAAATATAGTTATGTACAATATCATTACAAAATATATGATAGAAGCGGGGATATGTACAGATTTGAGAAATAGCTCTGGTTTCAAATAAAGTCTATTATTGGCAAATAGTATTTGCAAATTGTTTTCATACTTAGTGCTTGAATCTGATAATGGAAGAGTTGGATTAAAATCAACTGACTGCAGCACAAAGTGATTTAAGTAAAAAGGCAGAATTGAAAGGTTGTGCAACCGTTGCTTTAGCTTGCAAACATTAAAATATAATTGTTTTGATATCCACAAGTAATATTTACAAATGTTGTATTTTTGACTGCCAGACCAATAGACAAACAGTTTTGAAAATAATCCAAAGTTAAATGTATGAGACGCACTTATCACATCACATACTTTATTGAGCACACCATTTTGAAATCTGTTTGAATTCACACGTTTATTTTAATGAAAATTAATTAATAAGCTATGGTATTGTGCTTATTTGAACATAAATATACGTTTCTTGTTATGAAGTGTCCACTTGTAATTTCATATTCATTTCATATCTGCTGGTTAACTTCTTACTGTGTTTCAAGTTGGAACTAATAATAAAACATAAATATAAATATTGTAATATCAGTAGTAGTGGGATACCATCAATCATATAATATCACTGATGTTTCTAGTTCCAATCATAAACAAATTAGTTTGAGCAAATACGAACAGTGATTAAATAAACCCAATTTTCATTTTGTAATTGAAAAAAATAATATCAATTTGAAGTACCGGTTAGCTTTACATTGATGCAAATTGAAACAACTAGTGAACACTTGAAATGTGAATGAGCAATGACGACTGATGACTATGTTTTGTTATACAACATTAAAAGTATTGTTTGTGGCTAACATTTATTAAGGTTTGGTCTGTTAATTGACAACGATTGACTTGCTTGTGAGTCAACTAGGTGTGCTCATCTGAAGAATTTGATGCATTACTGAAGATAGATGGATTACAAGTGGTAAACTTGTATAGAACACAAACTTAACCATTCAATAATAGGCCTTTGCGTACGAATTACGTGGTATCTACACACTCTTAATTACAAAGTATTACACCAGTTTAAACTATAAATAAATCAATATAACACTTGCTTATCTTATACATGCAGTTATTTTCAGAAGGTTATGTCTGAGGTCAACGCTTAAACGGTTCCTTAGACCTTATGTACAGTAACCGTCAAAGCTAAATACCAGTATTACCGGAATTGGCAAATGAGCTGTGAGAAAAACAACTCGCTAAGTTTAACACGAATTCAAATAATATATATATAAACATATTAACATACATATATATTTATTTATGGTTTGCCTTGAATTCGTGGTTAAAATATTAACACTTTACACGAAACTTGACAGAACATGTTCTTAAATAATAAATATTATTTATACTAAAATTGAATCTTTTAATATATCATTGATAATGTTTTACATTGAAAATAACTATACACACTCTACATGCTTTACAACTACCTTCGCAGTCCTTGGATTCTCTGTTATATATCACAGGTATTTTGTTCTGCTATTGTAAAAGGTACAAGGACTAGTCGATCATTCTCAGATCATTACAAAATTCCAATCATTATAAGTTTTCGAGTAATTTTAGCATTCCGTTAAACGATAAAATTTAAATCATCTCACTAAAGACCGAATTATCAGTGCACGAGCACTGAAACAATGCTTAATTGATCTACCTATTGAAATAATTTCGCTCATCTATAGTCATTGTTTTCATTCTTGTCCCTCACGACGAGGTAACATCTTAGTTATTAAATATATGGTTTACACTTAGTATTGATAATAGTTAGTGGTAGGCCGTACAACTCAAGACTACGTATGTATACGACTGAGCGCGATCACTCCTAGGCATCGCATAGCTGTCTGTTAAAGAGACATTTAACATTCACGGGTAACTCTAGATCGAACGAAACAAATATAAAAAAGGATACTAAAGACTAAAGGACGTATTAGACAAGGGAAGAAATATAATTTGAAGTGTAAACCTTAATCCAACCTAGAATATTAAAGAGCTCCAGTTATATTGAAAGCTACAAGAATCGGATGCAAGAAAATTAGGTTTTCAATCTGAAGCATTCTAGATACACGCATGCATTTTACAGAGTATGTTTACACATGTCTGTTGAGACACAGTCTACCTATACATCCTAGTCAGTACTAAGTACGATATGAGGCTTTTACAAATAGACGTATCTCGAAAGCCTTGTCAACCAACGTTTTAATTAATAAGAATAACAAACAACTCTCCAAATCCGTCCCTCCCTCCCCTTCACCCCCTGAAGTAGTTTTCAAAAACACACATTTAGTGCAATATAATTATTTAGTCGACTGATTTTGAATGGTTTGGTTTAAGAAAGACACTGTGCCAACAGCCTTGCTTATAGAGTTATAGAGAAGAGGTGACCAACTTAAATCTCTTTAATATTCTAGAAGTAGTTCGATTGTTCTCGGAGTTAGGCCGAGCTCTTCTTGAGACCTCCCAGCTGTTCCACTAATGTCTCCTCGTTGGACACAAACCTCTTCTTGGGCTGAGCCCTCCACTCAGTATCCCGGTCCTGTAAACAAACAAACGAACATGCTCATGTTTTCGTTCTCTATCACATCTAGATGCATTTAGTCTTAGTGAAAACAATCGATGGCTGTCTGGAAGAATTTATCTGAAATTTTGCACAATCTGCATTGAACATTATATGAGTAATACTTCGAGATTAAAAATAAAATCGTGTAAATCTCCACCGTTTATTTTTTATTCGATGATATCCATAAAGTCAACATTTGTATTATTAGTTTGTATTAATTTTGATAGGTGCTACGTTTTGTAAAAGTGCGATTTCTTATTTCTTGTTTGAGTTTTGTAAGGGTTTTAGTTAGAGGGAGAATGAATGAAATCCCAGGTTACTTGAAGTCATGTCTCCACATGTTATTGTAGGTAGGGCGCAACCCATGTCTCCACGATTTAGCTCATGCCCTTTATGAATGAAACCCTCGGCTATTTTTAACCTCCCCCGCAGCTCCCCTTACCCCTCCACAGGACACCCACGCGAATAGCAATACCGGGGCCCATCGACCGAGGGGGTGAGTTATTTTGGCAACTAGCCCAAATCCATTTGTTACGCTGACGTCAGCAGGCGACGGGGTGCGGGGGCGGCGGGAGGGGCCGGGGGGGGGGGTCTTGTGAATGAACCGGGCCCGGAGCTTGAAGGCTCAAACCCGGGACTGTAGAAGTTTATCGCCCACTCACCCCGGCTCAGCGGGTCGAAGCCTCCGCGACTCCCCGTTCTATTTATAGCACAATGACATTACCTGTTGATAATTATAGGTTTTATGGCCATTTACGGCCAGGTTTCATTTACTAGGACGAGAATTCTGCACGCGAGCGATTGTTTATAGATTTTAAGGTGATGATGCACCTGGAATGACGGATGAATTGGTTGAGGGGGAGGGGGCGAGGGGGCATGGTATAACGTGCTTTGGAATAAACTAGAAATAGCTTCACTAACAATAAACCTAGAAAAACATTTGAAGGTTTTTTTGTAGGGGGAAGGGGGGAGGAAGATTCAACTATATCATGTGTTTATAAAGCAGTATTAATCGACATACTGAAAATTAGTATTCTGTTACAAGAATGTTAAAAAGTCGGTTTTACAAGTATGAATAAAGTTTCATTATTAAGCTATAGTTGTAAATAATAGTTATAAGTGATAACTACGTTAGAAGCTGAATCATTCATTCTAATTAACAACAATTTTGGAAATATTAAAATATAGGGATTTTCTTAGTGAAAAATCACATTTTAAAGAACTCCCAAAGAGCAGGAAAAGTTTTTTAAACCAGCAAGTTCATGACGTGTATAGACTATAGAGCTATAGTTAAAATATTTTATTCGATTTTATGACTACCAAATAAATTTAAACAACAGGTTTAATTTTAAATTTTATATTCAATTCGGTTCAGCTTTATAAATAATTATTTAAACCCCAACAGTAATATGAAAATAGGATTTTCAAACCAATATTAACAAATGACAAATTGCAATAGTATGATAAATCATAGAAATATCAGTGGGCTCTATTGCAAGAAAATATCTTACGATGGGAAATTCTTACCTCTCGTAATCCTTCTTCCATATTGAGCAGTTTCTTGATAGTATCATAGACAGACGACTTGTTGCGTTGTGCTTCCTCCCTCATTAGCTCATCCATCGCGTCCTTGAACCCGGGGTGTCGAGCAGGCATCGGCGGCCGCAGTAGGGGAACCTCTTTCTGTCCTCGTCGTGGGTCAAAGTCAGGAGCTTCCGTTGTGCTCACGGCAACGGGAGTTGTTACAGCCTCTGGCCTGGAGGTGCTCAATACTTCTTCGGCAATGTGCTCGCTAGGAGGGGAGATCTTCTTCCGGTCCGAGTAGTTAATGGTATCGAAATTGGCGGGCAGCCACTGGTCGTAACTTTTCTTCATCATTTGACTTCCGAACGCGCTTGTGAAATCCCTGCTTTCCTTATCTCCATTTCCCGACCAAGTTGGATACCGTACTTTCTTCTCGATAGTGTCTGCGTTTTTTTCGTACCGTAACTTCTCTTCCCGTCGTCTGACTAATTCTTCTAGACGGTCATTGCTTTTCACACTGGGTTTCTTCACTAGTGACTTCAATTCCTTTACGTCCTCATCTTCTTCGCCGGTGTAATACCCGGCTTCTTCGTCCCCCCGGTTGTCTCCGTACATCCAGCCATCATTGCCGTCCTCTCCATAGCCTGAGTATGTCAGCTGCTGTTGCCTCAGAGCACTGTCACGGTTTTGGGCGTCATTGTACATCTGACTGAGGATCAGGTTTTGTAAGAACGCTGCATTCACGTCAGCAATACTTTCTTCTTCTTGTGGCGAAGACGATCCGCCACTGTTTTCAAACCATGTCTCTTGACCGATGGGCAGAGCGTCTTCCCTTTCTTTCCTCTCTTCTTCTTGTTGCATCTCCTCATGCAGATTATCGACAGGATCGCTGCTTTCATCATAACCGTAGTAGGCGTACCCGGGTCTTCTCGTGTCGTAGTAGTAGGGCAGAAGAGAGTGGTAGACCGCATACTTCAGGTTGTCGTTACCAACAGCTCCAGAGTAGTAAGGTGCGGGAAAAGGAGGGTATGCGGTGTATGCAGGCTCTGGAGGGTAGTAATATTCTGTATCGTAGTCTTGAGTGTAAGGGTACTCAGTGTAGTATGAAGGAGCCAAGAACTGATTGGGGGTGGAAGGTTGAGGCGCCTGGTACGGCTGCATGGGAAGAGGAGCCCATGTCGGTATCCTGTGAGCTGGGATGCTCGTTGAGCGGGCGTAGCGTTTAGTTCCGAACACTGGATAGGCCAGGATCTCGGAACTGAGGAGTAGAGAAAGCAGAATGACCTGCTGCACAATTGACTGGGTTGCCATCGTCGCAGAGATCTGAAACAAGAAGCGAAACGAACATTGTATTGTTGCCACTTAAACTAAAGCAAACTATTTATTTAGTTGTGATTGTTATCAGCAATAATTTAAATGAAGTGTGTGCGTCCCGTTGACAATTTTTCTCTGGTTCAATATCTATGGTAGTGACGCCCCGATTATTGTTTACAATGACACGTGGATACCGGTTTCTTGATAACGAACGCATTAGAAGAGCTGCTGATATCGTTTGAAAATTACAATGATTGAGGTACTAATATAAATATTGATGCAACTGTACTATGTTGTAACAAAGTGTTGTATTTTTAAATGAATGATGGAAACTATGAATAAGAATGTCTTGAACTGGAACGTCAATTCGAGGCAACAACTATAACGCAAAATAAAGTTAATGAGATATCATAAGTCAACCACCGCAATTGCAATTATTAACCCTTTATAACCTAGCTTAAAACAAAAATATCTAGAAAAATAGGTAAACATATATATATGTATATTGCTTATCAGGCATTAGGCACGGCCGTAATCAGTTAGCCGTTTTTCTAGAAAACCACGTTTACGGCGTTTCAGGTTCAAATACTGGTTTGGGTAAAGATATCGTCATCACCTACTGACTATTAGGGTTATCATAGTTGCCAAACCACGAGCTGCAAAGTCCAAATATTATCATCTATATTTGATAACATGGGGTTTTCGGTCTGGAACGCTACACGAAAGTGATAAAAATACGCCATCTTTGCACAACTCCAGACACCAAATATTTCGAACGTACCTCTCGTTAATTAATTTACTTCTCGCCATTTTGAAGCGTAGCGTCTCTTGAAACGGATTATGCTCCTCATAATAATTATTCTAAGAGGAAAAAGTGTTTGTTCAGATCTGTCTATGGATTTAATTAATTCTATTTTCATGCAATTGTTCCGTTGGACGGTTGGTGAGCAGGGGCTGTGGAGTGTGGAAGTAGGTCGGACCTAATTGCAACAGGTTACCCTCCCGTGTAGCTGTACGGGTCGGGGGTCGGGCGAGGGTTATGAGGTCGATATCTTTATCCGACCTACTTTCGGCTCGAGTTATCTTAGCATTTCTTAGACACTTGAGTCTGGGACGCACCCGGATCACACAACAATCTAGTTTATATTCAAAATGTTGTCAAATTGACGCTTTTCATGTTTCGTTTTCGCGAGGAGAAATATAAATAGGGAGGGAGGGGGTGGGTGGGGGGGGGGGGGGGGGAGTGAACTGGTGGGATAGAGTACTTTTACTTTCTTACAAATTATTGTGTACAAGTAATCGAATTCCAGACCACACGAAATCCTGACTGAAAGTTTTCCCGATATTTTCCTCAGTCACAATACGAATGCTGGGATAGTCACAGACATTCCTTCCAACTATCTGAAGAAGGACACATCAGGTAAACTTTGTGTTTACCCTACAGCAGGGGTGCTTTCGGAAAATGATTGTTATACTTGCTCATTTGAGTTACAAACTTTTTGGTATTATTAGCTGTTTAAATATTGGCTTTTCATAAAAGAAAAAAAAAATATTTTCGATATTGGTGAAATAAAACTCATTTTTCCTCCAAGAAAATCAAAACATAGCCTGAAGCACGGAACAACTCTGCACTTCAAAAGTTGTGTGAAAAAAGGTTTCAAGTTGTATAGCGTAAAGTTTGCGCTAGTAATATTCCATGTTGGATTAAAAAACCGAAGTATTTATTTTCGTAAAATATTTTAAACTAAAGGTTTTGTGTAACTACGTTTTGAAATTTTTATCAAAGTGGAAAAATTTTCAGTCTTCCATAACTACATTTTATATTATTTCAAGCTTCATTTCAAGCACATAATAAATTTGTATACTTAAGCCCAGTCACGACTTTGTAGATTTGATATTACTCAACTCAATTAAAACTACAAAATTATTCACACAAATTGCTGTTTACACAAACTCGTTTATTTATCAGCGGCGTCACCTCGTTATCATCCTTTTCTGTAGTACCTACGTCACAAGCACAGTTGAATCAAAATTCCGTAAATAGCACAAACATGTATAATAGATTAGAAGCTATGACGTAGGAAAATTCTCCGATCGCTTAGCGTAATGAATTATTCAGTATACTTTTGACGTCACAGTCACCGATAAAAGCGGTACCGAATATCATGCCATACGCGTCACACTTCACAGCTATGAACGTCTATTTTTACATTCGGATAGTCGGGTATATAGTTTACATTAATAAACTGGAGATAGGGAAACGAGGTGGGTAAATTATAACCCCGGCCGCCACTACCGTCGTCACCGTCTTTATCACTAATAGACCAACGGCCACACGCAACATTGATTTTCCCGACAAAAATCTTTTTTTAGAACGGCGATATTAATAATAAACTCCTTTTACGTCAGAGACTGACGATTGACGCGTGCGTCACATGAGGTCGTGAGGAGTGTGACGTACGTCGGAAACATGGCAAATAAGTAAATAACGGATAATATTCTGATAACGTTCGTGTTTGGTTAATATAGTTCGCTACCAATGCACTTAAAGTGTGCACCAATGTTTATTTGATTGTGGGGATGAGGGAAGTTGAGAGTAAAGTTTCTCGTATTTAAAAATTGTTTTTAAATGTAGCTAAGGCTGTGTTTACGAAAAGTTATTTGAATTGGGATTGTACGCATCATCAATATACAACATATTTTGTTTGTATTTTTAGTTTTTTTTTTAAATTAAACAATAGTTTTAGGTACGACTGACTGTATTTTGTTTTGATTTACTTTCACTAAATTCCATGTTTCAGTATTTGGGTTTAGAACCGCCATGATAAATGAAAGACTCAACGCTATAATAAATGCCCCTTTTAGTGTTAACTATCTTGTCTTGATAAAAAATATAATAATAATTGAACGTTACTGGCAAGAAGTATGTCACACACTCACGGAACACATTTCTTTGCCAGTATTTCTAAAACCAGCCACTTCTTTAATATTGAAACACAAACACAAATGTGTATTAAATAACAAATCTGTGTTTATGCATGGCTGGTAAGCGTTTGTTATCATTAATTGTTTTCATTCACGCATTCGTTTTAAATCTTGATGTCATTCACGACGTAGAATGTTATCAATTTCATTTTTCTTTATGTTAGTTGGGCGTTGGCAAACGTAGCAATAAGAAATCTTGGAAATCTCGGAATGTCATAGTGAAAAATAACATTCATTAATGGATAATAAATGTATTTCTTGAAGCATATTTTTTACTTTCCCTTGCTGAATGGCGCCATGACAAATTAAGTTCGGTTCAGTTGGTTGGAAAATTAATCCTACATTGCGTTATATCATTTTAATCTGTGTTTTTATTCGCAAATGTTCATTCTGGCTATGGCTTTTATTCTTGGCCGTGGCAACAAGTAAAAATGCAGAGACAAGATTTTATCCAACACATAAAAACTCTCTTTCAGTTAAAATGTAACCTCAATTACAGAATGATGTGTAATAATTATCCAAGGCAACGGATTATTCGATGTAATTTTAGATGAACAAAAATACCAATTTTTGTTTTGCTTGGACGGTCATTTTTAACATTTTCATCGTCCTCTGTGAGCCTGTGAAGCTAACATGTTTCAAACTTAAATGATACGGCACCGATGCTTGTCTATTTAAAACGCACCAAGTAGAAAACAAAACATAATGGTAATTAATTCACACGAATTCGAAACATGTTTTGAAACAGAACTATTGTATCGATTTCGAAAAATTATTTCAAAACTGCCTATTTAACCGAAATATACACAAATTGAAACCTTTGTCCCCATTTCAATTACAACCATGAAATATTTAAGTGTCAAAAGCGTCATTTTTCATTTCATCATTTTCAGCAGTTCTTAACGTTCAATTTATGAAGTATGAAGCCCAAAGGTTTCCTTTGAAATTTGTTTACACAAATAATGTGTACATATTGTGTCAAAAATCTTAGCGTTGTTCAATGTGTCGCCCAAAATGGCACCATAGTATCACCAAATGCAATTAAAATTCTTGTAAATGTAAATTGCGAACAGAGCAGCTTCGCATTGTTGGTGAAAGAGTGTTAACATAAATTGTTAATTACATTATTTCACAGAAACTAGTTTCCAAATAAAACCCTTATGCGTTTGTCCATGCTATCATAAAAGTATACTTATAAATTCAAATGATAACCTTTTAATAAAGTGGTTTTGATTGAAAGCATTTACGCCAGTTAAAACAGGGTGTCAGGTTCTACCAATAAAAATATTAGAAAAATTAATCAGTATCGTATTCGGGAAAGGTAAGAGAGGGACAGAGACAGGGAGAGACAGAAGAGAGAAGAGAGAAGGGTGAGAGAGGGATATTTGATATTTGATATTTATTGGCTTAAAGGCGTGCTACGTAGGGCTATTAAGCCCCCCAAGAGAAAGAGAGAGAGAGAGAGAGAGAGAGAGAGAGAGAGAGAGAGAGAGAGAGAGAGAGAACTCCTAACAGCTTGTATGTTCTACTCACTACAGAGAATATCAGCGCATTAGATTGAACAGTTCAGTAGGCCTAATATGATTCACGCGGCTTAAGCTAATGTATCCAGACACGGCGATTGCGGCTAATGGTTCCAGCCGTCGGCAAACACATAATTATAGCTTGAGCCAGGTGTGATTCTGTATCGTCATTGGCTTCAAACACGGCGATTGCGGCTAATATGGTTCCAGCCGTCGGCAAGCGCGCAATTAGCTTGAGCCAGGTGTGATTCTGTATTGTTATCGGCTTCAAACACGGCGATTGCGGCTAATAGGTTCCACCCGTCGGCATGATCATAATTATAGCTTTAGCCAGGTGTGATTCTGTATTGTTATCGGCTTCAAACACGGCGATTGCGGCTAATATGGTTCCAGCCGTCGGCAAGCACATAATTAAAGCTTGAGCCAGGTGTGATTCTGTATCGTCATTGGCTTCAAACACGGCGATTGCGGCTAATGAGTTCCAGCCGTCGCCAAACACATAATTATGGCTTGAGCCAGGTGTGATTCTGTATCATCATCGGCTTCAAACACGGCGATTGCGGCTAATGGTTCCAGCCGTCGGCAAGCGCGCAATTAGCTTGAGCCAGGTGTGATTCTGTATTGTCATCGGCTTCAAACACGGCGATTGCGGCTAATGAGTTCCAGCCGTCGCCAAACACATAATTATGGCTTGAGCCAGGTATGATTCTGTATCATCATCGGCTTCAAACACGGCGATTGCGGCTAATGGTTCCAGCCGTCGGCAAGCACATAATTATAGCTTGAGCCAGGTGTGATTCTGTATCGTCATTGGCTTCAAACACGGCGATTGCGGCTAATGGTTCCAGCCGTCGCCAAACACATAATTATGGCTTGAGCCAGGTGTGATTCTGTATCGTTATCGGCTTCAAACACGGCGATTGCGGCTAATGGTTCCAGCCGTCGGCAAGCACGCAATTAGCTTGAGCCAGGTGTGATTCTGTATCGGCTTCAAACACGGCGATTGCGGCTAATGGGTTCCAGCCGTCGGCAAGCACGCAATTAGCTTGAGCCAGGTGTGATTCTGTATCGGCTTCAAACACGGCGATTGCGGCTAATGGGTTCCAGCCGTCGGCAAGCACATAATTAGCTTGAGCCAGGTGTGATTCTGTATTGTCATCGGCTTCAAACACGGCGATTGCGGCTAATGGTTCCAGCCGTCGGCAAGCACATAATTAGCTTGAGCCGGATGTGATTCTGTATTGTTATCGGCTTTCAGACATATACATACATTATACCCCGTATAAGGTTTAATGTTCGCTCTTCACTACTTCCAGTATATGAATATTTTGTTTAAAGTAAAACGTGTCTGTAACAGTTTTGAGGCTCAAACAATGAGACAGAAAATAACTTAAAAGCTGTTTCGATTCTTTATATTTGATAACTGTTTTGATAATTGATTTAAGATCTCAGTAACTACAACGCTGTGAAACGTATTACTTTTCCGACTGGCCTATTATGAAGAGGTTTATTCAGTAGCAAATATGAGAGCTTGTTTCTAAGGTGGGTTGTCTCAACCACTCGTTTTGAAATTTTATTATGAGCAACGTAAACCACATGATTTTATTTCAATTGAAATGTTATTAAATAGTAAATAGTTCGATATGTTAAATCAAGTATAAGCTACTTTCCTGCAGCCAAGTTGACCTGAAAGAGATGCACACCGACAAAATATATTTCTTAATACTACAATATTATTAGAGAATGTTTAATTGTTTAAGGCAATTTGAATCCATTCGTGGTCGACGCTATAATTAACAGAACCTTGTGTACATATCATGCCATTTTTTTAACTTTACGTACAGCGCAATAATGAATGCAATTACACATCGCATATTTCTCTAAGCGATGACGTATTTTTGGAAATAGTTACCATCCGGTACAATGAAGGAACAATCCGACGGAAGCGATGCCGATTATTTAGTAGATATTCTATTACGGTACGTCGCAAATACTCAATTCCAAGAGTAAAAACTGAAAAGATTTATAAATAATAACGGAAATGTGTCCGTCGTAATTTGTTTGATTGATGAAACTAAATTTACGGACACTAAATTTGGGAATAGATTATAGAATTGGATAGTATAAAGTATAATTAAAATATGTTTCTTTTGAGCTTACAGAAAAAAAAAATAAGGAAGCTTTATTATTTAATGCAATAATTTACGGGTTACACTGCACGGCCACAAGAACGAGTACGTATCAAAAATTAGGGTTGTGATATATATTGTTTTAACGAACCAAAAATTACAACGGTACTAACCTTAAAATTAAAAACGGCCTCTAACCTAAAAATAATGTAATATTAATATTTTAAAATCGCAAATTCAACCCAACGTAACATTTTATTAAAAAATAAAAAATAATAGAAACCCAGAAGTGCTAACATTTATATATACTTCTGACGTTGGTTTGTGGTAGAATCTGTTCTCTCATGCATATAGATCCACTCGACATTGATGGCGAGCGGTTGATTACAGTCATCAGTCTGTTTACTTACCTCTCATGCCTCGGTGGCTCTTCAGGCTTCACACAACTAAACTAATTAATCATCGACATGAATGATATAATAAAATATTGACTCACCTTTTCCCCTCGCTTGGTTCAGTTGACTTCGACCTCTTTCACGTAGCACTTGTTAATAAAACTTTTGCAAGTTAAATAATAGCAGTATGTTGAATCACGTTCTCCCCTGTGTGTAGTAGTTCAGCGAGCGTAGTCGGAGAAGTAATGTGGTCTGTTCTGCGAGGCACCCTTATTTATAGGAGCCACCACTGCCCCGCGCTCCGCGCACCCCCCGTTTCTCCTCCCACACATTCTGAATGAAATTGTCATCTAGGGTAGGGGGTGAGCGGAGGGTTCACTTGTATCCCCGCGCAAACTGCGGCAAACACCGAAAACATAGTAAACTCGCCACTGATTGGTCCAAGGAGATATAAGGAACTCTCTGATTGGTCAGATTCAAAGGATGCTACATCTATTGATTTTCGGTGTGGTTTCGAGGGGGACTAGAACCTGGTTACTACATGGATGAGCAATGACCGAAATATAACATACAACATTTCCGGGTCATCCTTGCAGGATTTCAAATAACGTGAAAATGGTACTAATAAATTATCCATTTAGCCGAGACCTGATTCATGGAAGCTTTGGTCCTCCACTCCTACGCAAGCGAGCGAGCTGGTTTCTCAGAACCCATCGCGGTTCGGGCAAGCACGTTATCTCTGCTGGTGAGACGCCTGGGCTGGATTCAACAGGCTGAACTGAATCTAGTCTATACACAACGTGGGCACCCTTGTCTGACAGCTCGTCACATTAACAATAGCAAGACAGCATCGCATTTGCCATTCTTGGGTTCAATTCAACCCGTGTAAAATATATTATGATTCAAGAAAAATCAATTAAATCAACTAACAATAATTAATTACGTAGTTTTTTATTTCTAATAATTTGTAATTAATAATGTATTATTTTATGTTGAGACGTAAGTTTTCGTAGACAAACTGAGATGTTACAGAGGGTTCTGGGGTATTAGTCCACGTTTTGTGAAGAGGTTGTTCTTTTACATACCTTCTTTCACAACGTTTCGCCGACAAATGTTGCGGCATCATCAGGTGACAGGTCCGGGTCACGTGTGTTGTCGTCGCGAACGCCTGGGCTCGACTGTCGAGCCCAGGCGTTCGCGTAACATATATAGGCGTAACATATATATATATATATATATATATATATATATATATATATATATATATATATGTGTGTGACAATCTATACATTATACAGCAAACTCCACGGACTGCCATATATGCCATATTATATAATTATTGTTTATTGGTTTAAAGCGATATTATGTCTCTGTTGTACGGGAATAATAAAATAATAATAATAATAATAATAATAATAATAATAATAATAATAATAATAATAATAATAATAATAATAAAAATAATAATAATAATAATAATAATAAAAACAATAATAATAATAATAATAATAATAATAATAATAATAATAATAATAATAATAATAATAATAATAATAATAAAAATAATAATAATAACAATAATTACAAACTAACTTATATAAATCAGAAGTATAAGTCGTAAGTAAATAAGACACACTGTCTTACAACTGTTCGTTGCAGAAAGTTCAGAACTACAGCCCTGTGTTGTTCGTTGCCGTGGATCAAGATCATTATTTACTTCACTTATTTTGTTGACAAGATTGTGCTATCCAGAGTGCAGTACCGTGAATGGCAGAACAATCGATAATAATGCAGCTACTGCAAACAATTGAAACCTATACATCGCACTGTAATGAGCTGTGACACAAGTAGTGAACTCAAATAAAGCTCCAGTGAAGTATAGATCCTTGTCCCTCCGTATCACATACTAGAGAAAATCAAACATGTTTTTATTTTGTTTTGTTTACACTACAATACACAAAAGCAAGATGGAAACTAAAAACATGATACAGGTGTTCCCTTTTTTACTTAACCGTCTCAAGTAGCGGAAATAATTTATGTTTAATAATGAAGATAATTATGATATTTTAGATTTACGTCTTATATTCTGGATATTAATTTGTAATGATTGTATTAAGTCCTCCGTCTATTATTAGAAATCTCTTTTCCTTTTTGACGTTTATCCCTTTCACCTCCAGCAGTTTCTCATAACATTACATTTCTTTATATTATCTGTACTTTCAATCATCTCTTGCTATTGTTTTTCAAATTGTTATTTCATTCACATTTTATATCCAGAAATAAAAGCATGTTGTTATATTGTTTCAAGCGTGTTCGCAGAGCTCATCTTCACAAACCTTGTTTATATTTGAAAACCGAGCGTCTCCGATATAAGGTGAAGCTTATTGCACTCTGGGAACTGCTGGCTTATTTGTTGGAAACATAAAAAGAATTATCTTCGAAAGAAGTTGATTGTTTTCCTCTTTCAATAATACAAACTATAAAATCGAATATGGTATAAAGCAACAAATTCCCTGATCGCTTGATTTAATTTCTGTCTTTATTTGTAGACTGCCATCTAAACCATCGCGATATGTTATAAAACATCGTCCCTACTGTGATGAAAAGCAAGCGGAGAAATTATGGTTCATCAAGAGTATAGACCTTTTAAAGTGAACATTTTGAACATACTAAATTATTAGAGATAGCAAGAGAGAAGGTATATATTACTTTGGTAGTAGATCTTTACAAAGGAGACAGATATGTACTACTTAAAACAAAAGTTATACATTTAAATAAACAAAGAAGTGTTTAAGTTCATTTTAAGCCTCTCCTTATATTATTAGTGCAACTATTAATATATAATATTATTTGATGAATGTCCCAATAGTGCAAATTATTTAATATATGACTATTGCTGAATGACGACGAAGAACGGAAGAGGGGAAGCCTGATACCGGCAGGTAGCGTACTCCTGTTGACAACTTCCAAGGGGACCATCGGCTTTACGTCCCATCCATGTAGCTGCTCCACTAACCTGGACTGCGGAGAAGAACGAAGCTTCGGAAGCTTCTCTAACCAACGATAACTAGAGTGTTTCGGGGGAGAGCGGTCACCATTTTCGAGTCCTACATAACCCGATGTTGCTTAACTCTATGTGCGTATATGAGAACCGACTCAGCAACCGCGGGTAAACCATTGTATTTACAATATTCGTTTAGTGTCAACTACTGGATGAATAACTTACGATATTTTAACACACAATACTTGAAATATGTGTTGTAGGTATGCTTACTATACATACATACATACATACATACATACATACATACATACATACATACATACACACACACATACATACATACATACATACATACATACATACATACATACATACATACATACATACATACATACATACATACATACATACATACATACATACATACATACAAACATACATACATACATACATACATACATACATACATACATACATACATACATACATACATACGTACATACATACATACGTACGTACATACATACATACATACATACATACATACATACATACATACATACATACATACATACATACATACATACATACGTACATACATACATACATACATACATACATACATACATACATACATACGTACATACATACGTACATACATACATACATACGTACATACATACATACATACGTACATACATACATACATACTTTTTTACGTACACTATTTTGGAAACTAATTGAATAATGGGTGATTAATTATTACTAAAATTATAAGCCAATTTTTTTTTTTTAAATTCAGATTTAATTTCATAAAAAAAACTGTTTTCCTAACCACTAAAATTCAATATTGAGTAGCTTTCTCAAGATATATTCAAAAGTCGCTAATTCGCATTATTTGAACATTGGGACTCCCACTTCGATTTCTCAGGCAACAAAATGGAATAAACTACCCGGCACCTCCACCATGAGTAATATGGTTTTACTCTCAACTATATTGTAAGTTGTAACTGCAGTAACACAAAAATAGTAAATTGTAGTACAGTAGTTACATTAGTAATTGTGCCTTCCCCATATTAGGACAGTAGTATTGTTACAATCATCTCATGAAGAGACCATGACACTTTCCACATTGATGCAGGTCTTGAATTTAACATACATCTTCTTAAACGTAAAACAACACACAAATGTGTCTAATATATTACAAAGAAATGTATAAGTACGTTTCTAAAAAACTCAAATCTGTTCCATTTATTAAGATGGGATATAAATAACACTTTTACTTCGACTTATCTTCTTTATTAATCTAGTGCTTATACTGATTGGCTCTGTACTTTTCTTAGAGCTTACATAAAGTAACTTACTCTGGGATCAGCATATAAGTAGCTCAGGCATATAAAAAGCTGCACTTTGTGATGAGAAGTCTAAGAGGATGCAGCAAGAAAGTGAAAGAAAAGGGAAAGTTATCACTAGTAAGGCCTAGCTTAGAGTATTGTGCAAGTGTATGGGGCTGCTACCAGATAGGGCACACCAAGAAAGTAGAGATGGTCAGAGGAGAGCAGCAAGATATACTATGATGGATTTCAGACAGAAAGCGAGTCCTACAAGTATGTTAGGTAAGCTTGGCTGGGAAACGGTTGAAGGGAGGAGGTAAATTTGCCATGTACAAGCCATATGGTAAATTTGCCATGTATTTGCCATATGGGTGAACTAGCATGGGTAGACCTATCTGGCAGGCTTGTAAAGGCCGATTATATAGGGAGAGGTGACCATGCATATAAACTGAGGGTTGTAGGCAGCAGGTCTAACACCGGAAAATACTCCTTTCTGGCTAGGGCCAAAAGAGAGTGGAATGCCCTCCCAAAAGGAGTTATGGTGACTGTCCCTAAGTCACTAGAAGGTATAAAGGGTGCTCTGAAAAAGTGTATATGATTATGTTAATGTCAATTGTCATTAAATGGTTTATGTATTATTTTATTATACCTATTAAGTTAAGTAAGTGTATATGTAACTAATATTAATCTAATCTAATCTTAAGTATATATTATTCTAAATAGACCACAGCAGCCACCGATAGTGTTCAAATGTATGTGCTATGACTTACAATCAAAGATGCTAATAAAGATATCATATCATGTAAAAGGTATTGCCTGGGCATAAACAATACGAATAATGCTTTCTTCGAGTGATTTCAAATTCTACAGCAAACCGCTTCCACGTATGGAATGTTGTTAATATATTAGTTAGGATACACTAGTAAGATGCAGCGTTTCAAATTAACAGCTATGCTAGAAAACGTGATGCAGCGTTTATCTGATTCTTCTATTTTATCAAATGAAGTGACTGCTAAATTTGGCAACACTGGAACTCTTCCGATATTAATATGAGAAATCTCGTTTCTTTATCAACTACCAGCTGTGTACATTTTTGAAAAATAAATCATCCAATTATCATTTCTAAAACAGTGTATACAAGTTTGTAGTGATTACAATCTAATCTTGTATGTTATTGTGAATATGTCACGACTCATGAGGCTTCCTGCATCTTCACATACTACTCAAGCATCGTATTGATCAGCAACGTTGCCACATAAACTCCGTTATCATCTCAAAACCAACACAATCACATACAAGAATGAGTTGTTTCCAAATCTCATAAAACTCTTGTCCAAACATAATGAGAATGACGTATGTTTTCGTGTTCCCAAGTGGACGTGATATTTTTGCACCAAGTGCATCCTTTGTTCGTTTGGAGGGGGGGTTTCGAACGGCTTCCTTCCACTGCAGTTTGTGGGTTGAAGGGGAAGGGGAAGGGGAAGGGGAATGGGGTGGGGTGGGAATAGTGTGGTGCTCACAACGCCCACGTTCAACCCACGCGGTATAGCCTCCATTCACTGAGTTCTCATTCACAAGTAGCCCGGCTACATCCAAGCTGAAGACATGTTGCCTGGATACGGTACCCATACTGATTGCTATTTGCTCATACGCTTCACGAGATTCAATGAGCAAGTCGCATGCTACTAACTACAGGAGGTAATTTTATGTAGGGTTACATATAGTCAACTCTTCCTGATCTCGACCTTGAAATTGCCTTTCTTTTATTTATTTATTATTATTTGTACTATTATTCTTTTTTTGTCATTATTATTAATCTTTTTATTATTTTTATTATTATGATTATGATGATTATTATTATTATTATTATTATTATTATTATTATTTTTATTATTATTATTATTATTTTTATTATTATTATTATTATTGTTATTATTATTATGTTATTTTCTTTCTTCTCTTCTCTCATTTGCACCATCGGGCTCCTCTTGAGCCAAGACGATGCGAGAGTGCACCCTAGGGTGGCGGCCGAAAGATGGTGGTGACAATGTAGCTCATAGGCTGAGGACCTTGCGCACGATATTAGTTGTGCCGAGGATTGCAGCCTTCTGCATGACACGCACGTGCTTGTCCTTCAGGTGGAGCTTCTCTTTCGCAGCTGACCACTCTTCGGTGACCAGACCGTTGACGGAGACGACGACAGGCACTATCTCAACGGACCTCAGCTTGTATATGTCCTTGAGTTCGACGGCGAGTGGTTGGTATTTACGCCTCTTCTCAGCTACTGTGTTGATCACATGGTTGTCTAGTGGGACGGCGATGTCGATAATGGTTGCTGTTTTAGCCTTCTTGTCAAACAAAACCAAGTCTGGCCGATTTGCCTCGACCGCTCTGTCCGTGACAATGGGTGAGTCCCACAGCAGCTTGGCACATTGGTTATTATTATTATTATTATTATTATTATTATTATTATTATCATTATTATTATTATTATTATTATTATTATTATTATTATTATTATTATTATTATAATTATTATTATATTATTATTATTACTTTTATTATTCGGTCCCTTAAATGTGACTATTTCATTAATAATTAGAAAATGTTCTTGGCTATTCAATTACTTGGACTTTACCATGAATGGAATCAATACATGCTAATAAACGCAGAAACAGTTCAATCCATGATAAAATGATGAATTAACTATACGGATATAGGCTACAACTGCAACCAAGGTCAAAACGGTTGAGAAAAATGTTGTTTTGTTGCCTTATTCTTGACATGTGTGATGTAGGGAATTTAATGTCCTTTGAAGTACTACACCAATATTATGATTGCGATGCAGAATAAAAACGAGAAAGATCTTTTTGTTAATACTGTCTGCGTTGATGTAACGCTAGTCATGTCTAGACTCTAGACGAAACTGGCAGACTCGCTCGAAACGATAACAAGTTGATTGAAATAGCACGTGTTTAAATGGGGTATGATTATGGTCAATAGTCAGCTATGGCGTCACGAAGTGTAGGCGTTGACGTCAATCCTGTCCCTATTATCCAGCAACCTCGACACGGTTAACGACACAAGATACCATAAGCCAAGTCATCGCTAGTCTACTGCGATATTATGCACACTGGTTGAACAATAGGGAAGTGGTTTGACCTTCACAAGCCTATTATCTCGTATTATTATCGAGCGCGGTATCATACTTCTTCCTAGATTCTCTTAGAAACTATCTATAGTTCAGTTATCCATTCTCGATTATATAATTCCACTCGTTCGTTTCGGAAAACATCTTCAATAAATAAAAACATGAATTTAATAAACGAAAATGCAAATATAAAAAATAAAATAAAAAATATAAATATAAATTTAAGACGATCAGACAAAAATAAAACAATAAAATAATAACATGAAACGAAGAATAAATAAAAATTCAAACATAAATAAAATAATAGGAATTTTCAAGTTTTGAGTTTTGAACTCAATACCGCTTATAGCGATGTTACTTGTAATATCTAGATCAAACCAGAGCGGCGCGATTAATGAAGTGTATCTCCGTATAAGGTAAATAGAAGCGTGATCGTTATTCTCTTCAAACACACTAGACCTGTTTGTGCACTATGATATAACTGACGCACAGCTCACTAAAGACCGCCGTTCTTTATAGAAACCAGTGATGCACACAAACATGGGCGTCGTTTGCTTCCTGGGGCAAAACTAATAAACGCTGTTCAGTCGGATATTAAATCTGCATAAAATGGAACGAGAATATAGTGTTACACTCCGCCATCTTTGCTGGCTATTTTAAGCAGAGTTAAAGTAAATAACTAGTGTCTACGACAGGATTATCTTGAGTTCGTTCAACGCATTACGCTCACGAAGTGTCTACTTTCATTATTCTTTAATAAAACAAGTACTACAACTACTAAATTAAAAAATAAATAAATACAAAATTTATTCACATTAGAGTCTACCCACTCAGTAACTAAACTGATTTGCAGTGGGGGACCTTAATTTAAAGTGACTAAACCAACCCTGTAGGTTTCGAACACCATCGACGAGTGGGCGATAACCAATCAAAGATTGATATTTTAAATACGAAACATATGAATCAGTGATTGGACAGTGCGAACACCTGCGGACAAATGCCAGAATCAACAAGGCCGATTCAGAACAACTTTGAATTTATTGAGTGCTTCGTTGCTAGGACGGCTCCAAAGTCACCGTTTTCTTATTCCTAAGCCAAGAAGTAATGGAATTGAATCCACATTAGAAGTTAAAAAACTTCAGCCTGAAGCGGGATTTGAACCCGGGACCTTCTGCATTGGAAGCAGGGATGCTAACCACTGGACCAACATAGTAATAGTACTTCTATTACAACTACTACCACAACCACGACTACTTTTATGTGCCACTTTTACTACTTTTATTTCCACTACTACCACTACCGCTACTGCTACTTGCAAGTTGCAGTCTACTATAAGCGCCGATAACGAATACAATGTATTATTTTCTTTACTAAAAGAAGGCCTTATCATAAATTAAATTTAGCAGTTTTTGTTTGAAACAAATAATATTTTTGGTTTAGAAAGTAGAAGTGTATGTTTGAGTTGCGACAGGAAAGGACATATTCTCGTCTATCGCTGGATCAGGGTCACTGTTAATTTGAAGGAGGAATAGCAGCACGACAAAGGTAAACCCAGAACTAGTAAATGTGTTTAATTTTATCTTTTCACGGTTCACTATGAAGTTTGTAAGGATTTTTTTTTAAGGTACAAATTATTACTAACATATTAATTTCTCTGCATTATCTATTTATTGTTGTTTATGTTGGGCATGTAAAATATAATATTTTCGTTTAATAACAAATTAACATCATTTTATGTTGAGAGTTTAGATATTCTACAGTTCATTACTAAGACTGTAACAGATAAGTTACTTGAGGTGTATTAATAAGTTCTGTATTGAAATACACGATCCAAATAATCTTCGCGGATTTGAGATTTTATTAAACTAAACCAAGATATTTATATTTGCTTTCATGACAGCTATTCGTAATAAAGGCAAAATATTTTCAATTTCAGCTTTTCTATATTTCTAGGGAAAGAATTGCTACGTGTATATTAGTATATATTACCTTTGTGTATACCAAGAGCAGTTCTAAGCTTTCCATGTAATATAAATTCCTCGGCTTTATCCATATGTGAACTCTGTTAAACTGCTGTGTTCACCATTCGATTTCTATGATCACTATATCAAAAGGGTGGGGGGGGGGGGGGGGGAGGGCTAACATGAAGTTTTGGGGAAGTTCACAAAATTAAATTTGGAAATGTTCAAGTGCAAGTTCATTTTCACACGTTTTATCATTAAACGAATAGATTCATCTATAAAATAAACCCAAGTTTATTTGAGCTTTCATTAAAAATATAAAATCGATAAGAAAGCGCACTATTTTGTCAAGGAGATCGACGCATTTTTGTTATAATTGCGACAATTTGAATCGTCATAAATAGTTCTTGTCGCCGGGTATACACAGTATAGTGCCATAAGATATGATGATGTTAACTGACCAGTAACTGTCGTCGTACAACATAACGCCTAGACTGCCGCAATCCGCAACGTCTGATTGTATTAAGCGGTTGAGCACATACTATCACGTCTCGCTGGTCACCGTACAATTACCAGACGCTTGACCTAACCGTGATGCCGGTTGAGATAATGTGACTGTCAATATACACATCAACAATAACTAGGACGCAGTAAAGTGTACCACATCCCGAGCTACCCTTTGTTTGGTTTTATTACACTAGAAACTTATAATGTATTGACCTATTGTTAATGAATTATTATCATTATTATTATTATTATTGTAATTATTATTGTTGTCATTATCAGTTTTGTCATTATTATTATTATTATTAATATTATTATTATTTTTATTATTATTATTATTATTATTACCATTATAATTATTATTAATATTGTTATTATTATTATTATTATTATATTATTATTAATATTATTATTATTATTATTATTATTATTATTATTATTATTATTTTTATTATTATTATTATTATTATTATTATTTTTATTATTATTATTATTTTTATTATTACTGTTATAAACAAATTTTTATTTTTTAAACCTCAGGTGCATTTTATACCCTGGTACAACAAAAAATAAGGCGGGGTTAAAGACCTAAGCCAAAAACAAAGTATATATAATAATAAACACAATTAAACATTACACAATACAATTAAATATAAATGGTATAATTTAAAAACAAAATTGTATAATAATGAGTCAAGAAAAACGAGTGCTATAAAAGTAAGATAAAGACACTCGCTACGTTCGCATAAATATTAATAATAATATTAGAGTGAATAACGAAGCATTTCGTTACACATATCCATACACTTTGACGGGGCTGTGATGTTAATGAAGGTTTTCAAAGTTGTTTTATTGCTTATACATTATGTCTATAAAGTTGGTACGTTGACCTTTGGACTGATGTCAATTTTTCAGACAAGTTGATAATCATGTAGCTTTTGCAACAGATAAAATAACTTTTATTTCCAATTACAATGACAGACAAAGCGACGGGTGATTGCTGATGGGATATTTAATCAATATGTCACATTATACAACACACTAATGCTTTTTATTTCCATCCGACCAATGTAGCCTGGAAACATTACAAAATAATGCTATTGTAACGCAACGATTAATTAAATAACAAATCAGAATTCAACACAGAACGAAATGTATATATCATCAAACTATCAACAGTATTAATATCTTTAAAAAAAAAAATCAATATCATTTGATATCATCCCCACATATTCGCACATAGGATTATTGTTTGAATTATTAACATAGTTACAATGATCATTCTACCACTCGGTATTAGCCCATAATACGTTTGTAAATTAAACAGACCTGATTTTCAAATAATGTCAACCACAGTATCAAAATAAAATTCCCTGTGTATACTTAATAATTGCTTTGAAACTCTTAATAATATTACAACGAAATAATTCACTGATTATCACAGATGATTATTTTATTTTCTAAAAACATTTGTAACAATAAGCTATTATTGACTAGCGAATTAAACAAAGGAAAAGTATACATTTCATTCATTTTTCTAGGTTGCAGTGGCAGATTAGTATTATATAATATTATTTCCAGGGACATTAAATTCAGAGGCCGTACGAAAGTGAAAGAACGGGTAAGAAAAGTATCAAACATTGATATTCAATTGAAATCGTAATATTTAATTCAACAGTTCATAATAAAGTTGATTGCACAGTTCATAATAAAATAACAGTTCATAAATTCATATCCGAGGCAAATAGCTGCCTCATAGTCAACGAAAAAAAAGACAAACATTATGCTTTTTAACAGTGGACAAATGAACAAGGAAATACATGTTTTAATTGGAGAGAAAAGAGTAGAGAAAATATGGTTTCTAATGCATTTTAAGAATTTGGTCCCTGGTGATTTCAGACGAGTATCCATTTTATATCCTCCCACATATATTGAATACTGACGCAGATTTCCGATTGAAATGTACATTTAAACAATTTCCCGTTACATTTTAGTGGTAAACTGCAATTGATCGTAATAAACTTCAGCACATATTGATAACTATTAATACGATAAAACAAACATGTTTGCTCTACTCAGTATCAGTTCTGAACACCAAATGTATATATTATTGCAATCATGCTATTCGAGACGATGAGAGGTGAAGGATGATAATAATGATGGAATAATGGTGATGGATAATGGCCGACAATACCAGAAAAAACATGCCTTATGCGGGATTAGAATTTAGAACCCACTCACTACCTTAGGTTTTGCACGTTCAGGTCCTGTGCTCCAAAATCATAATCCACCCCGGACACCCTAAAAATAAAAGTCATAGAAGGTTGCATTAAAATCCCTTCCTCGTATCTTTTTCCTCCATATAACTTATGATTATTTTCATGTGGTTTTATTTAATTCTATTTATGTACTTTTAATTTAATTCTCGTGTTGTTAATCTCTTTGGTTGTCCCTTGTGGGAAGAGTGGCTGCTCGTTATGCGACTCATGCTAACATGGGGCAGGGGATTCCGCGCTATCCCCACACGCAAGCACAGGGGACAGAGGGGATTTATAACACATGTTCTTCTTTCATGTGTGTCGTGGAAAGTGAGGAAAGTGAGCAATTCTAGCTAAACAAATACTAATAAAGTAGTTTGTTATGATGATTATATTTGGGCATTGTAATATTTTGGTAACGATGATAATCGAGTCATTCAGTAGGTGATTATGATTATGACATCCATGTCCCAGCTATGATTCTAACCTGAATCGCAGGAAAATCGGTTTACTACAGCAACCATGGCCAACCATGGCCAACCATGGCACCATGGCCAAGCATGCTGGCCAGAATTTATTGGAAACAAAATTGTGTAACAATATATTATTTTATAATACTGACATTATAGTTTATAGTTTATATTTCTATTTTATTTCATGAAATAAATCATTAATTATATATTTTGTATTTATTGTCTAATCCACTGAATTACAAGAACTGGTGTCAGTGGGGGATATTGTAGCATGTAAATTATGTGCCACGCTGCTGTGTGAAGTGGTCACTGTTTACGTGTTTGCCAGTAGGCCTATAGTATGTATGGATTACAGTCAAATCTACAAGTTGAAACACAGCGTAAATGGGGCGAATCTAGCCCTGGGCATTCTAAATGAATTGGAAGCAGAAATAAACCCACACGGCCAACGATTTATTTCATTAATATTCCAGTGAATATTCTATGGACTGATGTAATAAGATATTAAACATCTAAATGCGTTGCTCTCTTGTTTCTCTTATTTCAATTCACCTGCCAAACTAATCCGTGGGGTTTACAGTAAGCTTCATTGTCGATAGAGCTTCAAAGCCGAGTAGTCTCCAGACCCCAACAAAGAGGATTACCTAGCAATGTGGACTTCTAAAAGAGCAAAACATTTGGTTAAGACGTTATGATATCTTGTAGATCACAACACTTAACACACATACTGACTTATGTGGTTGCCTTGATTAAATGATAAAATATCTGGAAATAATAAACCTGTTAATGTCAAATAAATTGAATTGAAATTGAGTTGAATGGAATGGAATGGAATGGAATGGAATGGAATGGAATGGAATGGAATGGAATGGAATGGAATGGAATGGAATGGAATGGAATGGAATGGAATGGAATGGAATGGAATGGAATGGAATGGAATGGAATGGAATGGAATGGAATGGAATGGAATGGAATGGAATGGAATGGAATGGAATGGAATGGAATGGAATGGAATGGAATGGAATGGAATGGAATGGAATGGAATGGAATGGAATGGAATGGAATGGAATGGAATGGAATTGAATTGAATTGAATTGAATTGAATTGAATTGAATTGAATTGAATTGAATTGAATTGAATTGAATTGAATTGAATTGAATTGAATTGAATTGAATTGAATTGAATTGAATTGAATTGAATTGAATTGAATTGAATTGAATTGAATTGAATTGAATTGAATTACAATATTACGTACGAAGCACGAATCACAATACACAAAACCCAGAGAACAAGTTGACTCAGATACACACGAATATAATTTGTATAATTTATTTCCATTCATAGGCGAAAAGACCAAGATTCAAATCCAAAAATGTGGCTGCCAGAGGTGTACTAATTAACATATTTTAACAATACCAATAGTGCAGAAAAAAGATGATAAAATAACTGAAAACTAACAACAATTACAAGTATACCCAGTGACTGGTAATAAAAAATTATAACTTAAAAAATTATTGAAGGCAGTGTGTGAAATATGAACACAGGGAGTTAGTTCTTAAGAATGATTTGATTGGTAGGGGATAATTATAAATCTGAAAATGATTGGTGAGAGGATTAAATTGATTAGCTAAACGGCTTAGCTTTACAGCTGTACATGACGTGTAGAAGTATTAACATAACATCTACAATGTAAGGATTTTAAAACACGTACATTACATCTATGTTGTCACCATTACCATTGTTATAATCTGGATATAAACCATGTAGCAGCTATTTCACTTCATGTGTCAGGTAAATGCCTGCCATAAACTTTGAAAGTACCGTACAGAGTTATAGCAACAATTTACATGCCCGGATCATTATGAGAGAAAATAGAATTGAAATAAAGTACAAAGTACATCAACGTTTAAATGAGGGAGATAACATTCAAAGGCTTATATAGACGGTGTAGAAATCTGTACTTGAAGGGAAATGGTAGCTTGGGTATGACGAGTGCTCGACGCAATATAGCTGGGAGAGTTTGAGTGAGAAATTACAGGGCTTTGTTCGTATCTATATTTAGGTATACTCAGGTACAAAATTAATTTTCATCGACAACACATGGAGCTTCTCAAGACGCATGTAAAATTACATAATAAGAATTAGTTAAATGACAATTCGCAGTGTTTTGAAAACAAATTAATTTTGATATTTCGAACCTACAATCTGGGATGTTTATCCAAACATGGCTTGTGAGAAGAACAAATTCAAATCAACAAATACGCAATATTCAGTGTTTTTAGAACAGCACATTTTCACATTATTTAATGTATAAAAATACAAAATAATGTAAAATGTATGTTCGTTGCCTACACACTGATAAACAGGAACTGATGTTCAGTGGTATCATTAGATCATAATTTTTTGTGCTTCGTAATATTAACTTCATCTGGATTTTTATTGATACCATGTACGCTTGCTGCATTTGACAGGCATCCAATCTATAGTATTGCATTCTTCAAAAACGTAATATGTTAGAGGGAAGTTTCAATCTGCACAATTACACTGTAACTGTAACTGTAATTGTAACTGTAACTGTAACTGTAACTGTAACTATAACTATAGCTATAACTATAACTATAATTGTAACTGTTACTGTAACTGTAACTGAAAACTGCAACTGTAACTGCAACTGCAACTGCAACTGCAACTGCGACTGCGACTGCGACTGCGACTGCGACTGCGACTGCGACTGCGACTGCGACTGCGACTGCGACTGCGACTGCGACTGCGACTGCGACTGCGACTGCGACTGCGACTGCGACTGCGACTGCGACTGCGACTGCGACTGCGACTGCGACTGCGACTGCGACTGCGACTGCGACTGCGACTGCGACTGCGACTGCGACTGCGACTGCGACTGCGACTGCGACTGCGACTGCGACTGCGACTGCGACTGCGACTGCGACTGCGACTGCGACTGCGACTGCGACTGCGACTGCGACTGTGACTGCGACTGCGACTGCGACTGCGACTGCGACTGCGACTGCGACTGCGACTGCGACTGCGACTGCGACTGCGACTGCGACTGCGACTGCAACTGCAACTGTAACTGTAACTGTAACTGTAACTGTAACTGTGACTGTGACTGTGACTGTGACTGTGACTGTGACTGTGACTGTGACTGTGACTGTGACTGTGACTGTGACTGTGACTGTGACTGTGACTGCGACTGCGACTGCGACTGCGACTGCGACTGCGACTGCGACTGCGACTGCGACTGCGACTGCGACTGTAACTGTAACTGTAACTGTGACTGTGACTGTGACTGTGACTGTGACTGCGACTGCGACTGCGACTGCGACTGCAACTGCAACTGTAACTGTAACTGTGACTGTGACTGTGACTGTGACTGTGACTGTGACTGCGACTGTAACTGTAACTGTAACTGTAACTGTGACTGACTGTGACTGTGACTGTGACTGTGACTGTGACTGTGACTGTGACTGTGACTGTGACTGTGACTGTGACTGTGACTGTGACTGTGACTGTGACTGCGACTGCGACTGCGACTGCGACTGAGACTGCGACTGCGACTGCGACTGCGACTGCGAGCCGCGACTGCGACTGCGACTGCGACTGCGACTGCGACTGCGACTGCGACTGCAACTGTAATTGTTACTGTAACTGTAACTGTAACTGTAACTGTAACTGTAACTGTAACTGTAACTGTGACTATGACTATGACTGTGACTGTGACTGTGACTGTGACTGTAACTGTAACTGTAACTGTAACTGTAACTGTAACTGTAACTGTAACTGTAACTGTAACTGTAACTGTAACTGTAACTGTAACTGTAACTGTAACTGTAACTGTAACTGTAACTGTAACTGTAACTGTAACTGTAACTGTAACTGTAACTGTAACTGTAACTGTAACTGTAACTGTAACTGTAACTGTAACTGTAACTGTAACTGTAACTGTAACTGTAACTGTAACTGTAACTGTAACTGTAGCTGTAACTATAACTATTACTGAACTGTAACTTTCGAGGAAATATTCATCACATCCTTAGATTATTTTAGAACTAAATATAATGCTGCACATAACGGTCGTATTTAACATTTGGTGTTTTGCGTCGTCATTTGTCAAACATACATATCTGAAATAATACAAAGCTCTCAATATTATACAAAACAAAGGCAGCGATAGAGTACAAATTCGCACCCAACGAAACATTTAAAAGAAATTTTTATATTTTTAGAATTTATAAAATACCCTTCAAAAAAAATATTTTAATTTTTTTTTAATTACCTTCCAAGAATTTATTGAATATGTATATGCATCGACAGTCGACACCTTTGTTTTTATTTCAGTTAATACCACTCAAAACTTCAGGATCTGGATTCATAAGAGGTCCTAAGTATTTTGCTGGTCTTAACGCAAAGATCGGTCGAACTAACTGCCGTTCTAGCTTCGGCACATTTCCACAATTCCCACGCTAGGGCAAAAGCGTTGTACTCAGTGTCGATTTTAGGCCTATAGGCGCATTAGGCGCGCGCCCAGGGCCCCTCGCTCTAGGGCCCCCCCAAATAAATTAAATGACGCAAGAAAACTGGTGTTGAAACGAAGCTTTCTGGTAGCATGATTGATTATTTATCTTAGCTAGTTGTTAGTTGAAAACGCTCGTTGGCAACACTGTAAAGAGTTAAGAACTCTTTGGGGCAAAAGCGACTTGACAATCCTGCAAAACTGTGCTGTCTATTCAATGAGTGTCAGAGACACAACTTTAAACCTTGTAACTTTAAGAGCGTTCGGCAGAGGAGAGCGTTGTCAGATTTTGCGGTCAATGTTGAAACTAAATTCTTATTCTAGCGGCTGCTGTTATCGACCTTTTATGGCTGCTGTTACCCTCCCCCCTTCGACTACGGCGGTCCAACGTCCATCCACACAAAATCTACCTGCTTCGCGACACCCGTCTCCCTTCACTGGCAAACATCATAATTATCATTTCTAAGGAAAGCCTCAAAATAACAGTTTTGTAGTTCTTCAACCTTCGCCACAGAAATAAATGTCAATATAAAAATCATTCTCGAGTAAAGTAGGCAATAGTGTTCCACATGCTTGTAATAATGTGTTGTTTTTAATGTTATATTATGCTTTAGTAATGTGCCAGATAATGTGGTTATTGTGCCCGGTGATAGCGATTAAATTACCAAATTGAACCAAATGGGAACGAACCCAAATCACTCTGCTGTTATGTATGTCGCTTTGTATGTTCGCTATTTCATTTACCACGCACAAATACAATCATAAAACTTCATGTAAATGTATTTCATAATACGGACGCGGGTTCTCGTGAGGCCGAAATATACGTAGATCCGTATGTTTTAGGTATCAGTCCAAGTGTAAAATTAAAAATAGTATACAATCTAGTTGTGGTGGGTTGGGGTATAGTGGGGGGTAATCTCAATATATAGTAAAAGCAATACTGGGGAACATGATTAATTATAAAAGTGAAACAACGAGTGTAAACTAAACGGATACTAAGCAATACTAAGACATTACTCAAATTGTTTCTTTGCTACATATAATTTGGAATTTGATGGTGAATACGTGGATTTCCGTAAAAAAAATATTTCGGCATCGCAAGAAATGCAAGCGTGTTACGAGCATTCCCTATTTATAATAGATATCATTTTTGTTTACCCAATTCATTGCATAATTATATGATATCAGAAAATTTATTTTGTTTTACCACAAGCCTATTATATGCTGGGTTTTCTACCAAAAGCTATAAATAGCAGAAAAAATATAAAGTGAGCTTGTTGAGGACTAACCGAATGAGCACAAGAGTCAAATAAAATACACAATTTGATGTTTATCTTGAGGCCGGTGCCAAGTGTTGAATAAGGGCCGTAGCTGGGGTCCATCATGCCCACAATTCACAAAATACAAATTTATTTCACATAACATTTGTGAACTTGTAGCTAGCGCGTCACTATTAGTCCAACACAAGGGAACAAGACACAGTCCTAAATACTCGTCGTACAATACTGTGCATAAACTTACAGCCGTAGTAGCATGGTTCGGGGCTGAGCAGAAAGTTATTGTACAGATAACCGAATATACTAAATACAATACGCCCGCACAGTAACTAGGCCAACCATGTAGGCAATATTTATAAATAGCCGTAGCTTTACGTGGTTGAACAGTACATTACCACAAAGCACAAAACAGAACACAATATAATATGCGCCCGAACAGTCACACAGTAAACCCGTCAAGCTATCAGAGGTATTTCGCTGCATACCTTACCGCCTCTTCTAGGCGACACATTCTTGGAATCAGTGACCCATACGCCATCCCAAACAATAGCTTGACAATCTTAAAATTGGATAATTGCGATACGGAACTGAGGAAGTCAATAATTCTGTCGTGACTACACAGAGCAGGTTTCACTATTCAAACCGTTTCTAGCATACCCCCCCCCCCCCCCCCCCTAGGTCTATAACGCCAAATTATATCTTCGGTGTTTACCCTCAAATAATTTCAGTTTACATATTATTGATCGTGTGAGACCAAAATAATATATAAATAAAATATAAAAGATGCAATAGAGGAACTTATTGTGGGATTCTATACGAGAAAAGTTCTATTTATGGGGTACGTAATAAGTACTGTACTTTCTGCAGTATGTACGTATAAACTTCGGCGGATACTTCGTGGTAAGCTTATTGGTAAGCCAAAGGTAAACACACATTTTGGCCTCAAATATGGGCCGTTGTGATGTCACGTGAATACTCCCTATCACGTTACATGATCGACTTGGAATTCGTTAGCTATCAGGTTCGATACCAATCACCGGCAATCTTGACTAAAAGTGATTTCCTCATTCAAACGACAAATACTGAGATTGTTTACAACTAGGAAAACGCTCTGTTTGAAGCGTTGATAAGCGAGCGCGTCAATATCTACGAACTTTCTGGCGAAAAGTTTTCAATGCTAATACAAACAACAATTAACAACAATTCAAGAATGCGCATTGCAAAATTGTTTCTAATTTCCATAGCTATTATACTTCCAGAATCCAGACATTGTTGGATGCAGTGCAATGTGCGTTGCTAAGAATTTTCATCGTCATGTTTTCAACACGGTCCGCCACCGTTACTAACAGTTATTGACAGCAATAGAAATGTAATTTCTGCCTCAAATACGTATCAGATCGCTTTTAAATTAGTATATTCGTGACCGGACAAAAATTTTCTATAAGATAGCCACCTCACATTTTGATGTCACTGTGTTTCAAAAATATATTTTCGAGTAACTTTTGTGTAACTTTGCCAATATTTATCAGATCGCCATAAAGTAAACATATTTGTGACCGGAATAAGCTTTAGAAAAATATGGCTATCTCACATTTTGCCGCCATTTTGTTTCAGAAAAATATTTTGCAGTAACTATGGTGTAACTTGTAACTTTTTGAACGATTTTGCCTCAAAACTATACACCTTCAATCCACATTGAGGCTTCAAGTTGATCGAACTTTCCGTTCAGCCGCTATCGACAGACATAAAAATAACGAAAAAAAAAAAAAAACAGAACGAAGTGCTATAAGAGTCTAGTGGAGACGCTCGCTTCGCTCGCTTGAAAAAAAACTTATGAAATTCCCTCCCAACTATCCCTACACCCAATGCTAAGTTTAGTTATCTGAGTATTGATATTTTGTCCCTGGACAGGTTTTTTACGAAAATAAAGCTACTAGTTTTTTTTACATAATGCCTATCGTGTAATAACCCCTGCTGGAAATAAGTGCTTGTAACTTAGTGCGTGACAGAAAATAAGTACAGAGTTCTATGTACTTAGCTTCTACATATGTATTTTTATATTGTTATTATGTATAAAAACGAATGTATGTGTGTGTGTATGTATGTCTGTGTGTGTGTATGTCATTTATACATTACTACACCATTCATCCGACTGCGATGAAACTTTGGTGAGTTGTTGGCGCACGCCCGCGAAGGTTTCTGAATGATAACAACCGCCCCCGCCCCCCCCCCCCCCCCCCGCCCCCTTTGTGTACCACCAGACGGAAAAATACATTGTGTGTCAAAAAGCACTTCAAGAAACAGAATTAAAACATAAACACTTTATTTCTTTCAGTGGCATTGCAACGCATGTTTGCTAGTTACATTATAAATTCACATTAGTACAGGTAGATCAAAACTCAGAGAAGAATAGTGACAGTCGGGAAGTTACGGATTCAACTCCCAACACTGGAAATGTTGACTGAACGTTTTCACGAAGACTGTCACCAATAGAGATAGCTCAGGGGTAGAGCGCGAGACTCCAATTCGGGAGGTCGCGGATTTGATTCCAACCATCGTAAATCCTGAGTGGAATTTTGTCCCAGGTTTTTTTCATCATAAATCGGATAATGAATATAGTAGGAACACTCGCACACTTGATTTTAAACTACAGCCAAAATTCAAAGAGTTTTGTTTATGTCTCGGAGAGATATTGCGATCAACGATGTTTTCATATGAAACTTCGTAAAAATATTGATCATTTTTAGAAAGTTTACTAAGTAGGCCTAATCATCTCTATTCATGGCATCCTTTGTGACCCGTAACCCTTGAGAGGCCCTCTCAGACATGGTAGCTGGCGCTCGCCGGTGTCGGCCAAGGTCCACCAGATCGCTAATAGATTAGTGGACTTGGTGTGGACTTTGGTGTCGGCCAGACATCGTCTTTTGTTCCATGGGAGCGAACGACCGTGCAGCTATCTGTGGCAAAACGCTGAACTCGGTGAAGGAAATAACGGAAAAATCCCGGTATTGGCCTTGGATGCAAGCACGTATACTTACACTCATAACTGTATTATCGTTCTAAGCACATACCAATAAAAATAACAACGCTTAAGTGGACAAAATTATCTACTAAGATCACTGATAATGGCTCTGCTAGCTCTTGTCAAACTCGCACAAATAAATAAAATGTGCACATCGATTCTACATACAAACATACAAATGTACATATTTCATTATTTTTTAAATTATTTTTCTTCAATAAAATAACACATTTTATCAGTGGTCTTAGTCGATATACCCTTTGCCTACCCGGATATAAAAAATAAGACAAATCCTATTACTAGTTTAGGTGCTACAAGTGTAAGTTTGGCCACATGTTTTTAGTAGTAAAATGACTAGTGCCGAACGCTCTTAATAATCAAATTGACAGCTCTTTGCCAATCAATGCAAAGTGTAGGAAGAAGTAATTGTTAGGTATAACGCAGTAAAAATATGTTTGTAGAATTGAATTTCAATAGCAGGGGCCCCAAAGTTCTCAGCGCCCAGGCCCCGAATAATCTGAACCCGCCTCTGGTTGTACTAGACCACCAAGCGAGCACACATGTAATCAGTTCGAGTATATTTACTACCCTAGTATCACATAACATCACATGGCAAATTACCACTGATACAATATCGACAAGGGAAGGGTTCTCACTCAATTACTGAACAAGGTAATAACATAACAATATCCTCATTGTATGCAAGTATCAAGGGCGAATTGTTACGGTGTGCTTCAAATTAATTTGCTTTTGATGTTTAGAATAATTAAATCAACTATACCGGCATATTGTTTCGTTTACCAGGATTTATATCATCACATCCATTTCAACATGTACTACTTTACCTTTCCCTTGTCCAATTACAATAATAATATAACATTGAATCTTCCTTAGTAACTGTTATTCAAACTGTTCACATACAGAACTTGTCACAACTATGAAATGGTCTTTGAACTAATACCTTAGGTAAAACATTGAATCAAGTTTAAAGTGTATTACACTAAAACATTACGTTGTGAATTCTGATGCAGAGATGGTAATTTTTACTAACCGTAAGGGGGCCTTCAATTAACAAAAGAAGCCTTACACTTAATACCTTTTTAAGTAAAATTGAATGTGTTCACCTACTCCTAAATAATTTATGGTACCTAATGTAATAATGTATTATACTATCAGCCTTAACCTTATCGTGCGTTATTATATTGTGCTACCTACCACAATATCATTAGTATACTTATTTATGTTAACTATATGGATGCCAACGTAAAATATTAATTTCAGGCTGTTTCTAAAATGATGTTACTAAATTTCCAATAAAAAAAAATAAAAAAATAAAATAAATAAATAAAAGTAAATAAAATATCGCCAACAATACAAACAAATATCAATAATGATAATAATAATTGTGTACTTACTTAACATTATAATATAATATGCTAAAGATATTAAAAAAAAGGCTACCATACAGGCTGGTTTAGTTCATATAAAGTTCATATAAAGTTCAAAATGTGAACACATTTCATTCTAATCAAAGAATTTTAAAAGTAAGCGTAAACCTCATACCTTACTGAATTCAAGACTCCCCCTATAAGCTGAAACGAGTAAAAATAACCAGAATAAATGTCTATACATAGACCAATATCTAGTATTAATACGCAGAATATCATTCAGACATAACCTTAGCTCTTCAGTAATAGGATGTAAGAATAGTTTTTTATCACGAACGTTATAATTATAAGGCTACTTACAACTTGTATCATAATATGTCCTCTTATTTACGTATAAATGTGTACATGCAATGAAACGTAATGTAAGCTCGTATAAAAATAATATGGAACTAACTATACATATTTTTTTCTAATTAATTAACTAAGTGAGTTCTTATCTACTGCACGAACTAAATATTCGTAGTTGACTGAGTCACGCATGTTAAGATGTGAGAGATTTCCTCCTGGCAAGGTAAAAGAATAACAATACATTTGAATGATATACCTCAAGATGTTGTTATTTCAAATTACATTAACATTTGGACTTAACGATTTGACACAGCATAGATAACAAAAGCAAATGGAACGTAAAATACAATATACGAAAACTGCATATATATTCATTTCCACAATACAATTTGGAATAGATAATATATGAAGGGCAGTTTTTAAAGAAAGTAACCCAGATTAAATTTTAATAATATATTTGTATTTATTATATTTTATGGTTCTGTTTTAGCTCATAAAATAAAAAATAAATAAATAAATTCACATTTAGAGTCTACCCACTCAGTAACTAAACCGATTTGCAGTGAGGGACTAAAATGACCAAATTATGCTTTAGGAAGTTAACGTTAACGTCCATTCCACACGTTTTAGTTAGAGTAACACAACTCATCATTCGGACTCCGTGCTTGATTTGCTTTATGCTTATTGGTGCTACATTATACCCAGCGTAACCAACCATCCATCTGCATTAATTAAGGTCTCATGCGAGCTGCGCAGTTTGCTCGGGGGGGGGGGGGGGGTGCAGGTTGGCCTAGAGAGATATTAGTACACCCTTTTAACAACTCTATCTACGCAGTAAGTGCCAAACTTTTAGACCAGTTTCAAAACTTCTTCACTTACAGTTTAGTTCCCATCTGTCGCAAGGTGACTTAGAAGACAACAAAGCATCCATCAGAAAACTTAATGGGTTGGGTAAATTAATGTGTAGATTGTCTTGTAAAGGATGTATACTACACAAACAATACACCGTTGAAAAGCAGAATAGAGTAAATAAAAAGTATGTAGAAATCTAAAATTGCATCCTACTTTGAAGTGATGAGTAATTATTGTACTTTGTACCAGCTAGTACTAGATCTACACAATATACCTAGAACTCTCCACGTCTTAAATAACCAAAACACACGTTTAGAAGATAACTAAAAAGAAAGCTGTACATATAAGCAGAAACTGATAAATATTCTGTATGACTGTAAGACTGAAATACCATTCGTCTATCTAGATACCGTTATAGGAACTTATCGTTCATGAAGAAGTGTAACCTATTGCTATAGCTTATCCATTTACAGCAAAGCGAACTTCGTTTTCCTCCAAATTACAACACAATAGGTTTGTACTTTTACTCAAAGGTAGCTCCGCTCTGGACAAACGATTTATTTCTTTCATAAATATTATATATTACTGACGTCAGCTACGAAATTATGAAATAATCGGTGTACTAGATCCATTTAATACATAAAATAATATTTAAGTCCTTAAATAAATAAGTATATAATCTAGTTTTTTAACTAAACTATGAAATTATACGCTATATAAGTATAAATAGAGATACAAACATGGAGTGGGATATAAACATGAACTGTATATTAAAACGAAAGGTGTTAGGCCCTAACCACAATTTATTTGTCATCTGATCGTAATCTGGTTTGGGATTGCAATCGTACATTTTTGCATGCTTATCATTACGTCATTACGATTTTATTGTGAATAGCCCATAATAACCATGGATTTCCGGATTGCGATTGCAATCCCGATACCAAAAATAATTTCTGCTTGGGACTTAAATTGAATCAAGATTTGACACATCACATCACATGTATAATATAACATGATAGTGTGGTGGGTAGAACTTTGAATAACAGCCATGTTAACACAACGATGACCAAGTGTGACTCTAAAACTAGGTCCTTCAGCGGTTCTTGTTCTAAGCCAGGCCGTTCGAACGATTCCCACTCTAAGATCTAAAACCATCCCGTCTTGATAAGTAGCGGTCTAAGTAACTACCAGATGCACAGTCGACTTAAGTATAATATTTGTTTATGGTTGCTATGGAGTTTCTGTTTCTTATGGAGAATAGCATTTAATAAACCAATTCCATAGAAACGAATCCTATACTTAACTTGACAGTTGACTGCATATGACTGTATACGGCATATGGCTGGACACAATAAATTAAAGAGAATGAAACGACTCCACGTGGAGTGTTTAACCCATTTACCAATCAGAACGCATGTTTTGACTATTTCACCAATCAGGGGGCTGGAACCAATGTAAACACCACACAGTTCACATGGTTCGTCAGCCTCACATGGTTTGTCAGCCTCCAGGAATATAAACAAAACAAGGGTTCAATAGACCTATGTCTTAATTTTGATGAAATATTTGGAAATCATTTTAAAAAATCATGAACATGTTTTTTTTGGCATTTTAAAAATTTGTAGGACGTAATTATAAATTATTTTATTCTTGTTGGACGGTGATAATTAAAAAAAATATACACCTTTGTAAGGAATTATGCAAAACAAGGTACAAGTTCACAGACAACGAAGCCAAAATGAAAATGCTAAACATCACCATAAGAAAGCATAAAGCATTATGATGCATATTTATATTGAAGTAATTTATTGCGCTGATATTTGTGTCTGTGAATTAAATGTTGAAAGTATATAGGTTGTAGCTTAGCTACGTGGCCACGAGCATTGTGCGCCCTCTACCCACGCTCTGTGAAACCTTAGCCACTCATGCGCGCTTGCTAGAAGGTCGATACAGGTGACATGCCTAGGAGGCCACACGCGCCAATAACATCACTTGCGTTCAACCAATAAATAGATGATGATAATAATTATAACAGAACATCAATAAATGGTATTAAATGTTAAAATTAAAAGACTGAAACGATCACGAATTGGGGTAATGAATCGTTTAATGTTTGAATGTTAAACACAAAAATGTGAATACCTTATACCCAGTGGTGTCGTGTATTCCTAAAATATAAAGTGCCTAGGCGGTCGAATATACATGTGCACGGGGTGGGGGTGTGGGGGGGGGGGGGGTTGATGGCGATTGTTTTAAGTGTCCGGTAAAAGAGTTTACAGAAATTTAACCTGAATACATGAAGACGTTGAGGTTATAACATATTTTTTCTCAATTTTAGATATTGTGAATACTACATGGGTTCTTGAAATTTAAACAACAGCACTGTAAAGCGCCTAAGCTAGCCTAGCCTCAAAATAAAAGTGCCTAGGCGGCGCATAAGTCCGCCTAGGCTCGAATACACCACTGCTTATACCTATACCTTAAACCAAAAGCATCCCTCCATATTGAGTGTTTTAAAACGCGTGGTAGATATAGTTTATGGTTCGATAAGCTATATATTCTACATTAGATCCTAAACATGTCTGTGTTACACATTGTGTAAATGTGTGCATTTCAATATTGTCTCTTTCCGTCCCATGAATTCGCATCTTAACCATATATTTCCGCACCAACAAATACATTCAATCCACACACAGCCCTATTGAAATGAAAACCGGGAATTAATTAGCACACATCATAATTATTCTCGAGTCGTGCATTAGATCTTATTATAGTGGAATGAATGAATTAATGAACGCTATGATTTAATATGAGCTATACTAATTTGCTCCGTAAAAGCAGCGAGCATTTCCGTCTCAAGAGACACAAATAGTATTACCTAGATCATATTCCAGCGAATCAATTCCAAGTCGCTGATTCAATCAGGGATGAAGCGCTGCATCACTGTTTCCGTAACCACTCTAGGTCAAACTCGCACCTCAAAGATTTACAATACAGCGTATTCAAGTAAATGAAAATGTCGCAGACGCAGACTAAAAGCTATCAAGATGCAATTAGTAATAATTTTGTATATCATTATTATTATTATTATTATTATTATTATCATTATTATTATTATTATTATTATTATTATTATTATTATTATTATTATTATTATTATTATTATTATTATTATTATTATTATTATTATTATTATTATTATTATTATTATTATTATTATTATTATTATTATTATTATTATTATTATTATTATTATTATTATTATTATTATTATTATTATTATTATTATTATTATTATTATTATTATTATTATTATTATTATTATTATTATTATTATTATTATTATTATTATTATTATTATTATTATTATTATTATTATTATTATTATTATTATTATTATTATTATTATTATTATTATTATTATTATTATTATTATTATTATTATTATTATTATTATTATTATTATTATTATTATTATTATTATTATTATTATTATTATTATTATTATTATTATTATTATTATTATTATTATTATTATTATTATTATTATTATTATTATTATTATTATTATTATTATTATTATTATTATTATTATTATTATTATTATTATTATTATTATTATTATTATTATTATTATTATTATTATTATTATTATTATTATTATTATTATTATTATTATTATTATTATTATTATTATTATTATTATTATTATTATTATTATTATTATTATTATTATTATTATTATTATTATTATTATTATTATTATTATTATTATTATTATTATTATTATTATTATTATTATTATTATTATTATTATTATTATTATTATTATTATTATTATTATTATTATTATTATTATTATTATTATTATTATTATTATTATTATTATTATTATTATTATTATTATTATTATTATTATTATTATTATTATTATTATTATTATTATTATTATTATTATTATTATTATTATTATTATTATTATTATTATTATTATTATTATTATTATTATTATTATTATTATTATTATTATTATTATTATTATTATTATTATTATTATTATTATTATTATTATTATTACTATTTTATTGTTGCAATACATACAAACTTGGTTAAAACCGGCGTAAACATATTGTACGGACATAAATTTCAAGTATTTCCATGTGTTGTTATTATTTTTATTATAATTATTATTTTTTATTATTATTATTATTATTATCATTATTATTATTATTATTATTATTATTATTATTATTATTATTATTATTATTATTATTATTATTATTATTATTATTATTATTATTATTATTATTATTATTATTATTATTATTATTATTATTATTTTTATTATCATTATTATTATTATTATTATTATTATTATTATTATTATTATTATTACTATATTAGAACAACGTCGTGCTTGGCATTATTGTTTGCTATTAACTTGACTCCTATCCTTTGCTACTGAATTATTACAGGAGGGCTATTACTGAAATCTGATAGTCTGAGGAGACCTACTGTACCGTTCCGAGACTAAAAGACGTCCAGAAAGTCGTACATCTCCATCATCCTCATGAAATATCGTTACTTATTGTTTACGAACAGTGAAATCAACTCTAGCTTACTGTATAATGCATCGCTGTTGTCCTGAATGTAAAATGTGTTTTTTTCCCTTGTGCCGAGTATAGTTATTACTAATAATAATAATAATAATAATTATTATTATTATTACTTTTATTATCCAACACCGTACCCGGCACCACCACCAAATGTCAAAAACAGGCTTTAATTATTCACATTGAGGGCAAATTAGATATATTATCCTACAGTAGCCTAGAGTTGATTTCACTACTCCAAAACAGTAGCAAACCGTATTTCTGAGGATGATGGGACAAATTATCTGATAATTCAGAAAAACGATTTTTTTGAAAGTGGATAATAAATATATTTATGTTACTTTTCTTCGTAGAATATATTGGAAAATTGTATCTCAGATGTAAAAGACTATTCAAGTAGTATGTTTTTTCTACTTTGGTACATACCAAATGGTTAACTCGATTTTTCAGAAAAGTTATATATCTTATACCAATTTTAAGATGTATTTTTAACTAAAAACAAAAATAAATTTATAATGTATACCTATGTTGTGCTAGTAGCACAAGACTCAATTGAGGGGGCTGTGACGTCACAGGCGGACAAAAAATGTGTTGCTAGGCAACTCAATTATCATATCTTTCTTTGGTTGACGCATATTCAATGTTTGTCCGAAACCAAACACGGCTATTTTTAGAATTGAGTCTTGTGCTATTCGGTAATGTCATGTTAAATGAGAAAAATACAAACAGCGTTCATTTAATGTGATTAAGCCAATAACGACAGTGGGATTTACCTAGGCTTCTAATTCCATTAGACTTACCCATGTACGGGTTTACGCTTGACAATTGTAACTGTCGCAGTAAGTCACCTGAAGAGAGAGAGGTTTTTTGTGGCTAATAACATGATTATAAGCTCAGTTATGACAGTTAAGTTATGACAGGTCATGAATCTAAAGTGTTCAATGGCAACTTATCTAGTGGCGATTGCGAAATGTCTCCTGTTTGAGAAACTGCAGACCAGTGTGAGCCCTAGGCTGAACAACTCAACGCTTGTCATGAACATGAACATGAACATGAACATGAACATGAACACTGTCTCTTCATATGTCGGGTGTCACATCCATGAGCAACGCCCACTTTTCGAAGAATCCACAACTCGTTGTAGGGCGGGGTGTTTTTCACCGCAAATTCTTCGAAAACAAATATATCCCGCTGTTTTTCTCGGAACCTATGTGATCACAATAGTTATATTGCCTTCCAAAGTAGATAAAAGGATGAACGCCTTTTTTGGTGGAACAATGTGTATGCTCTATATACGGTCAGCAACATTTCATTTCAATGTAATTCTATATCAGGCTGCTTAACTTATGTATAACGTACTTACATATTATGAATGAAAAATAATGCTGATCAATGATTAATGTTCCTTATCTGTGTACTGCAACGAAGATGAATCATATTCAATTATTCGAAATCAATTTCGAAGAAATTTGCACAACGACAAAAAAATTTAGCCACAAAACAAATTTCCATAAATGCAATATTAAATATATAAATATGTAATTCTCCGATTTCGAACAATCATATAAATATACCTTTGAATTGTAATAGATAATGAGCAAAATTTTAACACATTATGGAAAAACCCCCGATTATGGAAAAACCCCCGGTTCGGCCAATAAGACATGCACGTACTTTATTGTAATTTAACTAAAGGCAATTATAAATTGTTGTGTATATTAATTAATA
The DNA here is from genome assembly GCA_945910005.1 of Isoperla grammatica. Classification (NCBI taxonomy): domain Eukaryota; kingdom Metazoa; phylum Arthropoda; class Insecta; order Plecoptera; family Perlodidae; genus Isoperla; species Isoperla grammatica. Next base: position 23,028,074 of record OX246746.1, read on the forward strand.
TAGTATATTATTATGATGTTGATCTTGAATTATATTTTCAATGTTTTAATCTTATACACTAGTTTATTGTTTTGGTTGTTTTAATCGAGAATGTCATTCCTTAATTGGCATATATTCTGACTCTTGCATTGTCTGATAGTGATTATCCATATACTTACTTAAAGGTCTATCTTCCACCGGAGATTAGAAAATGTTTGAAGAGGACATAGGTAAAGCTGATGTGGATGAGGGATTCTCAAGACAAACTTTTATTATATGGGTCACATGTCACGTAGAATCTTTCTTGTTAACTTGGTTCAGCTTTTCTTGAATGTACGTCAGTGTCTATGGAAATCCTTTCAACACACACTAACAATAGTGAGTTCCGCCCGTCTAACTTCAATGCGCACAACAAAATGCCGAGCTTTTAAAAAAATCCTACAAATTTCCATCATCAATCAGTCCTATTTACCTCGAATGTCAAACACAAACAGAAAATCGACGACGCGTATACGCTACGCAAAACATTATCAAGAATGATGGGTGACCCATCACTGTATTGTACGCGTATAGAGATAGTTGAATTGTTATCAGTTCACGTGCATCGATCGACGCACATTATGAGTTATGCGCTGCACATTAACGAGCATGGACACAAATTGAAACTAAACACAAAGCTAATCAACTTTATATCCTGTGGCGTGGATTGTAAGCGTTGTTGAACTCAAAGTGCTGCCGTGTGAGTGTGAAAATATACTCTACAGCGATTACAAATCTAGTGTTCCTATTTTTGGACTTATGTAATGACGACACGAAAAAAATAATATTTGTTGTTGTGGTACATATTGGTTTTTGAGAGTATGTAAGTTGTAAATTCTAACCTGTATTATCAGTTTTATTAGTATTGTCAGTATTAATATATACTGGTATTCTTTCACTTGAGCTACTAATGTCACGGACAAACTTTTATAACATAGTCAATATTATTGAAATGTTTAATAATGTTTTGCTCCTTGACAACCGATACTCAAGTGGAAAAGTACTGGTATACCCGTTTACATTAGTAACTCAAGGGTTGAACAAAAGATTTATTTACCGAAGCAAGTCTCCTGCATTCGCCCTTTTATTATTTGTATCGATCATATTTTTTAATCAATAGGCCAGATTCATTGATAAGAAATAACGACCCGTAACAATAGGTTTGTTCGTTTGTCCTGCCTCAACAGGAGTATTTTACGCCAGGAGTAATCCGGAAATATGTCATTATAACGGATATGGGAGTAGAAATCACAGTTACTCCCACTTGGACAAAAAACAGAGTCGTCACAGTTGAGATCGTTTCAGTTGTTCCTCCTACTCCTACTCGGGAAGCAGGTGTAAAAACCTTACTCCCATCACAGTTGTAGTAAGTTACCACTGGACAAAAGAACTTGTCGCAGCTACTCCCATCACACTCCAGGACAGAAAAACGGGGTTTTCGTAATACCGTACTCCTGAAGTAGTGATCACAGGACAAACGAACAAAGCTTATATCAGACAAAACATGAGTGTAGAAGAGTGGTTAGTTCTCACCTTCATTTGATTTACTAATGACGTAGCAAACCGTACGTAGATCTAGGCAAACTGGATTTGAGTCTCCCGTTCGGTGAAAATCTATATTTCAATTTCTATTACACAACAATATTATAATACGATGTAATCATATGTATTCAAATAATATGTAGACACATTTGGTTCAAGCTTGTGTAAATAAAATTGAACACTTTTCACAAAAAATTAAACATCTGGTTATAATTGCATGACAATTTGCCAAAGCTGATTTCTTTGCTGCAAGCACAGCAATAACCAATAACCTTCTTATTGTCTCATACTTTTCAATTATGATTCGTTAATCTAGTACTAGTAATGTACTTACTCAATCGTTTACTCTACAAGTAATCGCAAGAGCGTATACTGTGGATATCAAAATTTCAAATTGTATCCGTATACTTTTCGAACAACCGAACAAAAAAAAAACTCCAAACGAAACATTCCTTCATTTCTCTTGCATAGTATTGCAAATAAATACGGTATACATGTTTTTGACAGCTACAACAACACAAGCTTATTTTTACTGTGCCAGTTGTTACATTGATACTTTCCGCTATTTCGCATCGGAGAGTTTTCCATGTCGTACTTTCTATACTTGCGTAACATTAGAAAATAACTCTATGTTTCTGACAGCTCAAAAAGACAAACATCTTTGCAATTCAATACTTCTAGCTGTTTCCCGTGACAGATATTTCCAGTTCTTTACGGTTTTATATTCTCTCTGTCCCTGATACTTTATTGCGTCTGGCCATCTCAATCTCACGTTACACAGCTGTTTGTTTTCTTCATTCTGTTGTTATACCAACTCGCTTATATATAGTCTGTCTATATTCATCCCGGCCTGTTGCTTCACACTTAAACCTATAAGTTGTGATCGATCCACAGAGGATTGTATGAAGTCTCCAGCCAACTCACACCTATCACTGGTGTCAGTTCGTGTCTCAATAATAACAGTCCGCACTCACACGAAGTAAAAGATGCACTGATGAACCAAGACTCCTAGACATGGGAGAGTATTTAAATAAAAAAGCACCACATGCACGAACAGTAAGAAAGGTAATTTTTTGTATTATGACCGTGGCTTAGGTTGTGTTTTTCTATTTTTTTTATTTATAGAACATGCACTATTAGGCCCTTTTGACACCGTTGTAATTGAATCTGACAGTGTTCATAAGTAACATTTAATTTTGTTCCATTAATTATTATATTTTTGACAAAACATTGGTACATTTTGTATTTTAAATACGCCCCATACCAGTGCCAGAATGGTTTGCTGTATTGTTAGTTTAGTAGTAGAACTTTATTTTAGCAATTGCTATACATACATTGTAATACATGTTATGAACATTATCATTATACAATGACATTTTTATATGACGTCAAGACGTCAAGTTTATACACTGGAAAGTTATAACAATCATGTCTCAAATATGCGCTTTTCAACTGACAGTTTAAATGGAAATTATGAAACTGTGCGTTCTAAATCGAAAGAGCAATTCCCACTCACTCTCTCAATTCATTCAATCTCGTACTATCATTGAGTGAAATAGATCAAACTAGGAGACTTGTCCAACCCCACAAACAAAATTAAGTTATATATTAATTGAAATTTAAAAATTTGGATCACGATCTGATTCAAATGAATGAATGAATGAATGAATGAATGCATTCGATCGCTTGATTCACCCGTAATGGACAATTTGGTCAACGAAAATTTAATAACATCGTCCGTGTAAATGTGATATGTGTGAAATGTGATATGTAAGTGATAGAAATATGTTTACAGTTGCTCCAAATATGTACGACGGTTTTGATCAGAGAAGTGAACCCTATATAAAACCAAGTAGTTGGACTATACACTGTTCCTTGTCAAGATCAAAAATTAAAAACCGCAATATTTCGAGCCCTAATCAGAGCTCTTCGACAGCCGAAATCACACTAACTCGCAACCTGACAGCTGACACTGACACACCCCCCTCACCGCCACCTCGATCCCTGTGAACCCTGTTTTGTGTGGGTAATCGCGTAGGTTTCTCGAGTCATATAATCACAGCACTGTTAGGCATTCTGATGCCTTGTTTGTGGCCTACTGTGCCGTCACAGGTGTCCGCTCTGCATACGTGTCTACTATGGTTCTTGAATATGAAAATAATCAACCACAAGACGTTGACTTCCCCTTCCAGCCAGAGGAGAGGGTTGAGAACGAGACTAGAATTATTTAGAGCATGGTAGGTGTGGGGGGGCGGGGGTGGCGAAGGGGAATGAGGTTAAACCCAAGAAGTTTCTCAATGGGAAGATTCGGGATTGCAAGAAGGGGGGGGGGGGGGTGGAATGTAGTGCTGAAAATAGCTTCATGTGAGGGGGCGGGCATGGCTCCCAGGGTTGGTGGGGGTTGGGGTGGTCGAGACGCGCCACCACTGTTTCAATCCTTTCAAACACGAACAATTATTGATTTTTCTATTTTTGGAATCAAAGAGAAAAGTTGTTCGTTTTAAGTAACTAAAGCGTTTAAATAATAAGTGAGCATACTACTTAGAGATTAATTCCATTTGCTAGATTAATCCTCCGTAGAATGAGATTTTTCGCTAACTTTTAAGTGGGCCACAGCGAGAAACGCAGATATTTCTTGAAATCGCTTACAGTTCATCTGGATATTGAAATGTGATTTAGGATATTTGACTACTTATACAATATTACAATTTTATCTAATATTGTCTAATTTGATCCAAGCATATAACATTGTCTATCATTTTCTAATAAATCAGTACATCTTGATAATATCTAGTCCCGAAATATTGCAAAATTTTGATACAGAATGCCGTTTTAAAGATATGATGAAACAACATGATATTCTCAGGCATTTCGATCTGTCGATGCTAAGTGAGTTATGTTTGCCAGGGTAAGTTGTGAAGGCACTAGGCTATTGTGAAGGCACTTTTTCGCGATTATACTATCTTCAACAGTTTAAACATGAACGAATGCAGTACTTGAGACATTTGAGCCTCGAAGAGCGAGTTAGATGGTCCTCTAGTCGTACTAAGAGCGGCCATAAGTATATTGCTACATCATATCGCTCGGCGGACACGGTTTAATTCAGTAACATATCACTTACACCATTAACTAGCGACAAAATTTCAACGCCGGTTACATGTTTATATTGGTATCATGTTTGTTAAGAAGAAGATTTTTCTAATTCATAGCAAAGGCTCAGTTATTGCAATCTGCTTTACTTTTCTTGTCGATCATGGGTGAAACAACTCATGTACATGCTAATTACCATAAGAAAAGAATTGTCGAGTAACTAGTACAAGAAATACGATTTTATTAGTTTTTTGCTTCTCTCTCTTTGGGATAGAAACTTGGTTCCACTTATATATATGTATTACTATTTGTCTTGATGGTAGAACATTTGCATTTTTTCCTGTTGTTTTTTTTTTTTTTTTGGCTGAATATCCCTATAATCTTTTGTATTCATAGACGACCATAGGTAGACTATTTGCAATCTATGGTTTCTAGGTATTGTTTTATATTCCTGACATTTTGCTTGTAAAGTACAACATTCCATTCAACAATGCGCGCTTTTATACAATGACTCGACTATGACGTGTATAACTTCAATACCCATATTGCTTCATAGATTTTATTAAAATCCGTGGGTGGCGTTCAATATAATGCATTTTTATTAAAATTCCATCTATTGAGGCACATACAGCTCTTTGGTTCCAGACGATATTCATATACAATGTTCACAATTGCGTGAGTTGTTGAATAGACAATTTTATATTATGACATGCCATACACAGAGTTAGGAGACAAATAGCCAGCCAATAGGGAGGCAGCCTCCCTTGTGGGGGTGATGAATGCCCCCTTATAGGGCATAAGGTGTGGCACCCCCTCCAATGTACAAATACCTACTAATTCACATTTATTGGAGGGACACAAAATAATATGAACGTAAGCACTATATTGTTTTGTGCCTGTAGCAAAGTTTTGCACAGATAAATTGTAACATTTTGTGCTGGCCTTTTATATTAAATAAATTACTATGTTTATATAAACTGGTATTTGGTTGAGTCGGCGCCTCCTTAATATTAATAAATTATTGTAGGAAACCTGCCCAGGGACTGCCTCTCATCAGAACACTAACTAGGTTTTGTGGAATCTAAAATAGTTGGAAGGAATGTCCGAGAGCTGTTAGTATGACTCAATCCCAGCATTCGCTCAGTGACTGAGGAAAACCTCGGAATAAACCTGCAGTAATAATTGCCGTTAGCGGGTATCGAACCGCCCTCCCCCCCCCCCCCCCCCCCCCTCAACACTACAAGTGTTGGATACACAATCCAGGGACGTAATTCAAATGTACCGCGTTCTAGCTCTGAGTTAGGAGAGCAGCGCTACCTCTATAAGAATTGTTAAACTGTTCAAAGAGCAGTCCTACTGTTTTATCGGCATTAGTGCAATCCAAAGCTTCAAAAGAAGGCGCGACCGCAAGAGCGCTCCACCGTCGACAAAAGGTATTGCCTTGACGTTTGACAGTTTGAACGTGTATAACGAAAGTATCTGCATTATTTTGTTTTAATTATCATGGGGTTTAATTGTAGTGTTCCTCAGTGTAACACAAAATGAATCAGAGGGAAAAAATAAATAAAGTTACATTCTTTTCCCAAAAACATAAGTTTAAATACAGCATGGAGAATACAAATAAGAAGTGGCAAAGTACCGACGAGCCATTCGCGAGTTTGCAGTTTGCACTTCACAGAAGAGGATTACATTGCTAGATGGTTGCTGAGCACTGGTTGTTTATAAGTAGGTTACACAGCTCATCTGTTCTGTCCGTGTCTGTATTTGTATTCGTTGCAACGGTCAACCCCAGCATTTCATCAATAGTGACAATTCCAAACATCGTCCTAGCTTAGGTTTTATTTATTTAATGTCTATCCTATTCAGTTATAAAAACTGATTTACAAAGGAGGACCTTAAATAAAACTAAGCTATGCAAACAATGAATAGTAATGAAATCATAAATAACAATAACAACAAAAACAAAACAAACTACTGAACTATATAAAATAAAATCAAGAACAAGAAAAAATAATTGACAAATGAAATAAAATCAAATAAAGTGGAAATTCAACATATTAAAAAATAAAAATAGAAGTATGCAAATAAGAAAGAAGATGAAGAAAAAAAAAAAAAATGTGGGAAAAAATTAATATATAATATATAAAAGTGAAAAAGAAGAAGAAAAAAAAGAAAGAAAAAAGAAAAAAAAGAAAAAGCCGTAACAGCCAATGGCGTGCCATAATCTAGTGTCCTAAAGTTAGGCCAGGCCTCAGTTAAGACCCCTTGTGAATCCGGCCCCTGGAAATTTCTTAGACAGCGGTCTTTAGGAATGAAGCTAGTACGCTCTATTGTCACCTTATCATTCTGACTTTCACCTCAGTCTTCTTAATCTTCACACATGTTTGTCAAGAGCTGAGAGTATTATGGCATACTTTATGCTTCTTTCTTCATCGGAAGTAGGCAGTGACTCTTATTTTATAAGTGATCCGTACTTAACCATCAAATATTGGTCAAACTAAGGGCCACTTATACAATACCAGTCACAAGTAAAGGGCACCAAATCTTCCTTCTTGGCTGAAAAGAAAAAATTGGTTTATTTCCTTACTTTCATTGAGACTGTTCGACACAGGTTGAATAGAGACGAAATTAGGTGTTATTTTCGTGTTATAAAATTACATTCAATATCAACATATTAAACGTTTGGATTTAATTATGTCGTCCGTGGTGGCTCGTGCATTTGGGCGGAGTCCTAAGCGTACGCCACCTACAAACGTGGGTTCAAAACCCGCATAGGGCATGAATGAGTATCTGTAACTGTTTTTCATCTTCATCCATTAACCCTCAAAGTCTCGAGTATCACGACTACAATAAAAGGTACGTAAAGCACAACCACAATTGTCGGAATCGGGATCGCAATCGTTTACCGGGAATCGTGAAAAAGTTAACTTGTATTGTTCTTATGGTGCAGTAAATAATAGAATCGTAGTGGCGTAATGATCTAGCGTGAGAAAATGTACGTTTGCGATCTTGATCCCGATTACGATCACGATGCCGACAATTAGCCTTATGGATCAAATTTAACAATTTTGGATAAAATTAAAATTTACCAATTTATTTTAAACACTACCAATTTAGCGTTTTTGTTGAGTACATTCTAATCATGGATGGTCATGTCTAGTTCTGCAACAGTCTCAAATATTCTTATTGAATTAGTTACATACAAACACCCTGAATATCACGCTATACTCACTACACTACGCTCACTAATATCACGCTACACTAAGTAATAAGTATAGCTAAGCTTATAGATTCTATTATATTTTGGAATTATGGTGGGTTTACAAACAAGTGTTAAGACCAAGAGAGGGCGCGAGCTCCAATCAGCGGCCGAGTTTCAAGCGAGCTCGCGATTGGCAAACCTTCTCGCCAGACATGGTTCATTCAAATAAAAAACGTTTCTATTCATTTGTAACAATGAAATAATAATTACGATAAAAGTTTCTTATATTCATAGAAGGATACACAAGTTCTTTGATGATCTCCTGTCGACAGTTCCGTTGCAATGAGTCCCATTTGTGGCCAACCTGTATAATCAAGCTATGCTGCCTTGTACAGCGTACATTGGACAAACATAATCCACCCTCACTGGCAGTGCCTCATTCGTGGATCAACCTGAAACAAGAGAGATAACGAGTTACTGGAGATAATTGGTAATTACCACGACATTTTGAATTGTTATTGATGCATGGTACATACACACCTTTATTGCCAATAATGTATTACTAACTTAAATCTACTATGAAGTAAACTGAAATTAATGTCTAGTTAATGCAACATAAGCATCACAGTATTGTCATAATCTTCAACAATAATAATAAGTTATAACAATAAAATGGGACGTTTACACATAAAGATACAAACACATCAACTAAAACTAACTGAAGGCTGAGCAGCATAACAATTAGTCATCACTCATCAATAATAAAAACAATAACAATTTAAACAGACACAAAAAACAACTTGACCACATTAAAAAATTATCAATTTTGCAGGGTCTTATGACATTTCAATTTCGTCTGCAATTAGAAATCAGCAAAGGTCAAATACTGCCCACAAATCCGATTTCATTAGATTATTACAAACGTACTTTGAAAAACTTATTTATTTATTTTATTTTATTTAAAATGAAGCCTCTTTTACATTCTTTGGATAACATTATGAAATGTTTAGAATTTTTTAGTTGTCAATGTTTTAACTTAGTAACTACTCTATCCACATACATATTCACCAATAGAGTGTTATCTAAGACTACAATATTATAACAATGTTACAATGTTACTATTACTAATTAATATGCTTCAATACTTATTATGCCAGCCTAGAGTGAGAGTGGTTCTGCAAAGTATTCCCCTACAGAGTAGTAGCATCTCCTTAAAAGTGCATCTTAAACTGCTTTTTTAAATTTATTAAGATATTTTATTTCTTTAAAGCTAGAGTTAAGAGTATTATATATTCTAATTCCACTTTCTGCTAAACCTTTTTGTCTTTTTGTTAGGTTGCACTGCGTTACTCTCAGTTGACTTTTATTTCTAGAATTTCTATCGTGAATGTTTTAGTTTACAGTAAATAGGTTAAGGTGGGTATGAACAAAGATGATTACTTCATATATATATATAGGCACAGGGCATGGGGAGAATGCGAAGAGCTTTAAATATGGGTTTGCAGTTAGCCCTGGACCCAGCTTGATCAATAACTCTAACCGCTTTTTTCTGGAGTACAAAAATTCTCTTAGCACCAGTCCCATTCCCCCATATGGCAATACAATATGTCATTATGGAATGAAAGTAGGCAAAGTAAACGGATTTATTTGTGTTTTTATTTACTAGGTTGCTTTGCCGTCTTAGAACAAAACATGCACTAGCTAGCTAGTTTTGGGAGTAAGCTTTTTATGTGAGTTTTCCTCTAACAACTGGAGGGGTTGCATGGGGTGTAGCGGGAAGGGGGAGGAGGGAGGTTGTATGGTTACTCATAAGTAAGTGTATTGCCTTCAGTCGTGTACACTTGCTGGCGTAGATGATGGTAAAGATATATCATTCATAAACACATCTTTGTTAGTACGTTAGGTCCTTGTTGTAGCATAGGCCTTACAAAATATTTCAAACTAGGCTTATAAAAGTTGCTGCATACAATAACACTCAATAAGCGGTGCCAGACACGTAGTCTTCCTCTGGTAACAAAAATCTCATTTCACTGGCTGGAGTTGTTGTTGTTGTCAATTATGAGCATATTTTATGAGTGCCACCAAAATAACCATCAAATCTAGGTAAAATACTGGTATCACTCACACAATAACACTCACTTAGCGGTGCCAAACACGTAGTCTTCCTCTGGTTACAAACAGCTCATTTCACTGGCTGGAGTTGTTGTTGTTGTCAATGATGAGCATTATTTTATGAGTGCCACCAAAATTACCATCAAATCTAGGTAAAATACTGGTGTCACTCACACAATAACACTCACTTAGCGGTGCCTTACACGTAGTCTTCCTCTGGTTACAAACAGCTCATTTCACTGGCTGGAGTTGTTGTTGTTGTCAATGATGAGCATTATTTTATGAGTGCCACCAAAATTACCATCAAATCTAGGTAAAATACTGGTGTCACTCACACAATAACACTCACTTAGCGGTGCCTTACACGTAGTCTTCCTCTGGTTACAAACAGCTCATTTCACTGGCTGGAGTTGTTGTTGTTGTCAATGATGAGCATTATTTTATGAGTGCCACCAAAATTACCATCAAATCTAGGTAAAATACTGGTGTCACTACACAATAACACTCACTTAACGGTGCCAAACATGTAGTCTTCCTCTGGTGACAAACAGCTCATTTCACTGGCTGGAGTTGTTGTTGATGTCAATTATGAGCATTATTTTATGAGTGCCACCAAAATTACCATCAAATCTAGGTAAAATACTGGTGTCACTCACACAATAACACTCACTTAGCGGTGCCAAACACGTAGTCTTCCTCTGGTTACAAACAGCTCATTTCACTTGCTGGAGTTGTTGTTGTTGTCAATGATGAGCATTATTTTATGAGTGCCACCAAAATTACCATCAAATCTAGGTAAAATACTGGTGTCACTCACACAATAACACTCACTTAGCGGTGCCAAACACGTAGTCTTCCTCTGGTTACAAACAGCTCATTTCACTGGCTGGAGTTGTTGTTGTTGTCAATGATGAGCATTATTTTATGAGTGCCACCAAAATTACCATCAAATCTAGGTAAAATACTGGTGTCACTCACACAATAACACTCACTTAGCGGTGCCAAACACGTAGTCTTCCTCTGGTTACAAACAGCTCATTTCACTTGCTGGAGTTGTTGTTGTTGTCAATGATGAGCATTATTTTATGAGCGCCACCAAAATTACCATCAAATCTAGGTAAAATACTGGTGTCACTCACACAATAACACTTACTTAGCGGTGCCAAACACGTAGTCTTCCTCTGGTTACAGACAGCTTATTTCAATGGCTGGAGTTGTTGTAGTCGCCGTCCTCGTTGTATCGTTATTTGGTGATGTCACATCACTTATGAATGATGACATGATGTTCCGTGACATTGATATGTAAAAAAATACTAATCTAATTTCCTACTTCTTTAGCATCTAATACAAACAGGACCATTCGGGATAATTTACGACTATCGGTTGGTTACCTGGGGCCGGATTCACAAGCGGTCTTTACTTAGGACCGGTCCGTAGTTTACTGTACCGTATGTGCTATTATAAATCCATGATAGGTCTATACTACACAGCCCAGTTGATAGCTAATTTCGTGGACATCACAGTGAACTTAAAATATTAATAAGGCGGTGTTTTAAAGTTTCGTGTTTTGTTTTTATAATACCTACACACTTTTAAAACAGACAAATGCGTATGTCAAGTTTAATAAACGATATCTATTTAGGTTCACACTTTGAAAAAATAGGCGAATTGCCACCATCTTTGAAAATAATCACCATTGATACTGTCCTACTGCTGCATCTAATTCTATTAACACACATTTTGTGTCTATTTTTTCTCTTTATATGTTCTCTGTGCCTATTTTAGAATTGATTATTTCTTACTTTAGAAGTATAGATTGATAGCTTGTATAAGTTACCTAATTACTTAGTTAATTTAAGACGAATGAAATCATAGCGCTACATTATAAAGTAAGGGACCACAGTACACAGTAATTACGACACCTGCTAACAATGTCAGACGTCCTCTCACTTCTTGCTTAAGAGCGAAGGGTACCTTTAGGTCAAAAATCGCAGAAAATGTCCATTTACTAATTATTTTTCAAGAATTCTACGTTCAGAATCGAACACCTTAGTCCTAAGTCAACAGCGCACTGTGTTTTGGTCAGCCCTACAGAATGAATGAAATATTATATCCATTAGCATAGTTAGTTTGATTATTAAATCGATAATTAGTAATAAAATTAATTAGAAATAAAAACTATGCTAATTATAATGCAAGACATAATTTAGTGCAACTTCAGTATGTAGGACTTACCAAACCACACTTCTGCTCTGTTGATTCAGATTTTCGATTTCGAAGTCCATTATTGAAATAATATAATTTAAAAACAAAAATGTTGTGCGGTTTTTGACATAGAGGTACCCTTTGCTCTTAATATTACGCTTAAGGTAAGGTATTAATGTATTATTCAGGAATTTGAGTAGAATTGGGATGTAGATTCAATTCTAGAAGAAATTTTACAGTCATCGTAGGAGTTAGTAAGGTGCTTCCATTATAAAGTAAGGAAACATCTCAATAGCTCCGAAGATGCCAGCAAACAATGTAGCACATCTTCTCTCTTCTTTTCTTGAAGGCCCAGATTGACTCTGCTAGTTGTAAGAGGCGATGAAAGGAGACCCGTCTCGGCCCGGGGTAGAATAGGCCCAGAGTGACTCTGCTAGTCGTAAGAGGCGACAAAAGGAGACCCTCCCCCCCCCCTGAGTATTTCTCCCCCCACTTGGCCCTGCTCTCCCTTGCTGGATTTCCGTATGACGACCTACGCGAAGCACAATGGATCTGAATCGGATGTGGCTATATTCTTCATTGTCATCTATCTCATCTTCATTATCACCCGCTCATCATCTTCATCAGCCATTGTTGCAAAAATATGAGACTTTAAGCCCCATTAATCAATCATCATCATCTTGAAGTAGAAGCATATTTATAAATCCTGCAGCCCTCTATGAAACCCTATTCAGTACGGAAACAATATACCTGACAACATATGACAATAGAATACAATTTACCCTGGAAGTACTTACAATCTTGTCTTCAGAGTACATATATCCAGTAATCGTTGCATGGTGTCACCTTTCATTACCTTGTTAATTAAATTCAATTCAATTTATATTGGTTTACATAACCCAATAAAGAATCAAGATTGAACATCATTATTGCTATAAATTACAATTTAGCGATATAGAAAAAAAACTGTTGTTTTGATATCGTGAATTTATTCATAAAGTCAACACTTCCTAAGAGCTAATTGCAAAATATAAATAATAAAAGAAAGTGCGTGCGTGTGTATGATGGGCTTGGAGGAGTTAATAAAATATTAGTATGCGAGTGCTGTTTGCGTTGGGGTGGTATCGGGGTAGTTAGTGATTGTGTATGGTTATGACCGTGGCATGAGGAGTTCATTTATGCCTAGAGATACATAGTAACTCGTTTTTTATATGTATTGCATTTTTATATCTTTATCCATTATATTTTAGTTATTAATTACTTATTAGTTATTATTATATTTACTGCATATATGTTTTATATTTTATATTTCGTATACATACAAATATATGAAAACAAATTATATATGGAGAGATAGCAATTGTAACAAAAGTTGGCCCGACTAGGTATCGAACCCAGTTGAGCAGTAGAACCTCATCTGTTTGATTCTTCCATTGTTCAAATTGAAATACACCAGCCATACATCGTTTATAGGAGCAAATACTGTAATTTTTTATAAATCAGAAGAACAAATTTTTTTCAGATGTTTTGGTGTTGATATTCTCAATGATGTGTCACCGATTCCAGATGTAATAGTCAGACAACTTAGTTTAGAGGCTCGAGCTAAATTATAACTTGACGACAAAAATATTTAAATTTCGAACTCAATTATCGAATTAGAAATTCTTTGTACTTGAAGTGTTTAAAATGGCAAGGGGCAGAAGTTGAAATTTAGTTCCCAGACATCCATAATCTGAAATATTAACTAAAAATCAAGTCAAATCTCAAGGTAAGTTACATTCTTTGGTATCTTCAGCACTATTATTTGTAGTCACAATTATAATGATCCTAGTGCCTCAGATAATCAGTACAGATAATAAAGCTGGGCCAAACGAGTATCCTGCGATTAAATCTTTTGTGTACAATTGTTTGAATTTTTACTCTGTTTTAGTAGCAGTGGCCTTTGTGGCATTAACACTTCTAAAACAAAGTTAACGCAAGATTGCTTTTCTTTGAATTTGAAAATGAAAAAATCAAAGAGGCAAATGGGGTAGTCAGGATTAATATTCCCCCCAAAAGTGCCTCCTGAAAGGTTATGTTATAGCCTGAAGAGCTATGAAGCCTGGCGAACTACTTTTCAAATAAAACCACTGTTAATTATTATCATAAATTAACTTGATATTAAAATCATACGTTTGATTGACAACGTATACAAATGTTCAACTATTCAACAAGTTATAACTTAAAGCGCTGGAGCCTCTTCCATCATGGATTATCAGATGGACATAGTTTTATCATCATTCAATACATCATGGTGTTTTTATGTGCGTGTGCGTTGCGCGGCTAGTGTGCCGAATGTTTATGCAATCGGTGTATGTGCGTAAGTGACTGTGTTTGTTGTTAGGATGTGTATTGTGTATGGGTAGGGTGTGATTGCCATTCATTATACATTAGTAAGTGTAAGTGCTTATGCACGGTTGATGTTTCCTTCACTTCAAAGCATTGCAGAAAACCGATAGATATGGCACAGTGCTATAGCACAGGCTCCTGATTCGATACTCGCCACCGGCAATCCCGACTAAAGGATTTGTCCGAGATTTATCCCTACTCGATGTAGCATAGAACACCAGTGATTACATACCTGCTTATTTCCTTAGAATATCCTCAACAGATTGTTCCATCAGTCGTAGGGATTATATGATGATTGTAGTTTGTGTGCTTATCGTTATTGACAGAGACTGACATAAAAATCCTTTATGTACAGGCTCTGCTGACAACAGTTGCTTGTATCTTTGAGTATCCGTTCGTCCCCTGATGTCTGAACGGCAAACCATTGTAATTCATAAGTGAGAACTCTTTGGATCTCATAGAAATAGTACATATACATAAATCCTTTGTTGAGAGTGGTACAGACATCGAAAGAGGCGTATTTTGACGTATAACGTGCAAACAACAAACATCATGTGTACTCATCTTCGAACAAAAAAATAATTAAATGCTGTGAGAACAGAAGCACGTTGTTCTAACATACCTGAAACGACCATCATGGTACCAGTGAACGAAGCCGGGACAGTCGAAATCAATTTTAATTATTTATTCGGGTAGCGAAATTCTTCGTCAGTGTTTAATGATGGATCCTGAAGTCTTCCTTTTCTTCACTCTTTAATTGGTGTAGATGCGCCTGTTTTTGTTTGTATGTTGGCAGACTGATCACTAAATGTAGATAAACCTGAACACATACAAACAAAACCAGTCACACGAATTCGCTCAACCTGGTTCTTCCTGATGTTTGCCTACTCAAGGACATCCTTGGCGCTGATAACACTGCTTTAAGAACTCGTTGGACCGCGAGATCCTTCGTCAGTGTTTAATAGATGAATGAATGATCGTATCCTGAATTCTTCCTTTTCTTCATCCTGAATTCTTCCTTTTCTTCACTCTTGTGAAGAACTTTTCTTCAGTGGTGTGAATGCGCCTGTTTTTGTTGTATGTGGACAGATCTATCTTCGAATATAGATAAACCAGAACCACAAACAAACAAAACCAGACACAAGAATTCGCCCAACCTGGTTATTCCTCAGACGTTTCCCCACTTAAGGACATCCTTGGCGTTGATAACAGTACCTCAAGGCACAGTACACGGCTCCGTGGAAACTCGGCTATATGCCTGAGCTATCTTCACCTTGAAAGTGTCGATTTGCAAATTCGAGAGCCAGCGACACGAAATATGTGTTCAAAATATAATTTCTTTGCTGCTAGAAAGATTAAATGTTTTCAGTATTGGTGCCATCACATGTAATTCGAATCTTGAATTCGAAGCTCTAATTTGTAGCGTGCTTCAAAGTTTCGAAGTAGTAGAGTGCAGATATTTTAAGTTTGACATAGTTTAAAAGCTGCAACCCCTCCAACCCCCCCTCCCCCCCCACCCAATAATATGACAACCACCCAGCATAACAAACATGACTGATAATAGAAAATATAACATGAAATGAACAAATATGGTAGGTTGACAGGTTATCACGGGGTAAGGGGTGGTCCAATAGCGATGGAAGGGAGCAAAACACAAGAAATACACAAATACAATTCAAGAAATAACTAGGAAGTTATTTAAAAAGTAATTATTAAATCTGCGTTAAAATTAAAGTTAAATAAAAGTAAGTAGAAACAGTAATTATAATTTATACACTTAACAGAACCAAAACGAGGCAGCATAGAACACCAGTGATTACATACCTGCTTATTTTCTTAGAATATCCTCAACAGATTGTTCCATCAGTCGTAGGGATTATATGATGATTGTAGTTTATGTGCTTACCGTTATTGACAGAGACTGGCAAATAAATCCCTTATATTAGATTGAATATGCGCAGGCTCTGCTAACAACAGTTGCTTGTATCTTTGAGTTTCCGTTCGTCCCCTGATGTCTGAACGGCACACCATTGTAATTCATAAGTGAGAACTCTTTGGATCTCATAGAAATAGTACATATACATGAATCTTTGGTTGAGAGTGGTACAGACATCGAAAGAGGCGTATTTTGACGTATAACGTACACAACAAACATCATGTGTACTCATCTTCGAACAAAAAAATAATTAAATGCTGTGAGAACAGAAGCACGTTGTTCTAACATACCTGAAACGACCATCATGGTACCAGTGAACGAAGCCGGGACAGTCGAAATCAATTTTAATTATTTATTTGGGTAGCGAAATTCTTCGTCAGTGTTTAATGATGGATCCTGAAGTCTTCCTTTTCTTCACTCTTTAATTGGTGTAGATGCGCCTGTTTTTGTTTGTATGTGGGCAGACTGATCACTAAATGTAGATAAACCTGAACACATACAAACAAAACCAGTCACACGAATTCGCTCAACCTGGTTCTTCCTGATGTTTGCCTACTCAAGGACATCCTTGGCGTTGATAACACTGCTTTAAGAACTCGTTGGACCGCGAGATCCTTCGTCAGTGTTTAATAGATGAATGAATGATCGTATCCTGAATTCTTCCTTTTCTTCATCCTGAATTCTTCCTTTTCTTCACTCTTGTGAAGAACTTTTCTTCAGTGGTGTGAATGCGCCTGTTTTTGTTGTATGTGGACAGATCTATCTTCGAATATAGATAAACCAGAACCACAAACAAACAAAACCAGACACAAGAATTCGCCCAACCTGGTTATTCCTCAGACGTTTCCCCACTTAAGGACATCCTTGGCGTTGATAACAGTACCTCAAGGCACAGTACACGGCTCCGTGGAAACTCGGCTATATGCCTGAGCTATCTTCACCTTGAAAGTGTCGATTTGCAAATTCGAGAGCCAGCGACACGAAATATGTGTTCAAAATATAATTTCTTTGCTGCTAGAAAGATTAAATGTTTTCAGTATTGGTGCCATCACATGTAATTCGAATCTTGAATTCGAAGCTCTAATTTGTAGCGTGCTTCAAAGTTTCGAAGTAGTAGAGTGCAGATATTTTAAGTTTGACATAGTTTAAAAGCTGCAACCCCTCAAACCCCCCTCCCCCCCCCCCCCCCACCAAATAATATGACAACCACCCAGCATAACAAACATGACTGATAATAGAAAATATAACATGAAATGAACAAATATGGTAGGTTGACAGGTTATCACGGGATAAGGGGTGGTCAAATAGCGATGGAAGGGAGCAAAACACAAGAAATACACAAATACAATTCAAGAAATAACTAGGAAGTTATTTAAAAAGTAATTATTAAATCTGCGTTAAAATTAAAGTTAAATAAAAGTAAGTAGAAACAGTAATTATAATTTATACACTTAACAGAACCAAAACGAGGCAGCATAGAACACCAGTGATTACATACCTGCTTATTTTCTTAGAATATCCTCAACAGATTGTTCCATCAGTCGTAGGGATTATATGATGATTGTAGTTTATGTGCTTACCGTTATTGACAGAGACTGGCAAATAAATCCCTTATATTAGATTGAATATGCGCAGGCTCTGCTAACAACAGTTGCTTGTATCTTTGAGTTTCCGTTCGTCCCCTGATGTCTGAACGGCACACCATTGTAATTCATAAGTGAGAACTCTTTGGATCTCATAGAAATAGTACATATACATGAATCTTTGGTTGAGAGTGGTACAGACATCGAAAGAGGCGTATTTTGACGTATAACGTACACAACAAACATCATGTGTACTCATCTTCGAACAAAAAAATAATTAAATGCTGTGAGAACAGAAGCACGTTGTTCTAACATACCTGAAACGACCATCATGGTACCAGTGAACGAAGCCGGGACAGTCGAAATCAATTTTAATTATCTATTCGCGTAGCGAAATTCTTCGTCAGTGTTTAATGATGGATCCTGAAGTCTTCCTTTTCTTCACTCTTTAATTGGTGTAGATGCGCCTGTTTTTGTTTGTATGTGGGCAGACTGATCACTAAATGTAGATAAACCTGAACACATACAAACAAAACCAGTCACACGAATTCGCTCAACCTGGTTCTTCCTGATGTTTGCCTACTCAAGGACATCCTTGGCGTTGATAACACTGCTTTAAGAACTCGTTGGACCGCGAGATCCTTCGTCAGTGTTTAATAGATGTATAAAAATGATCGCATCCTGTAATCTTCCTTGTCTTCTTAAGTGGTGTAGATGCGCCTGTTTTTGTTGTACGTGGACACACTTATCATCGAATATAGATAAGCGTATTTCAAGTACAAACAAAACCAGTCACAAGAATGTTGTTCAACCTTCTTCTTCAGATGTTTTAAATTTTACACTAAAGAAACGAGATTAAAGCTCAGCTAAATCAGCAGTAGCTATTTTCAAGGATTTGTCAAAAGCTTTTGACCGTATAAATCACAACATATTACTAGAAAACCAACATAATGATGACATTAGAGGTCAACTACTAAACTGGATAAAGACATATCTCCTCATCAAAACACAATATGTAGAAAAATGCTCAAGCTAGAAATAAGATTTCAGTATACTCATCAAAAGAAGAAAATATTCCACTTGGTGTAATCCGAGGATCGGTACTAGCTAAGTAACTTTTTAACATCTATGTTAAGGACATTATAAAAACATACACCAACATTAATTGATCGAATCCCACATATCATATACCATGGTATAATTGCATGTGTAAATTCATCTTCAGGTAAACGGATAGAACATTTATAATGCATGCATGTGGTGCATAATTCCGGCGAGGCAGTTTTATTTATTGTTTATTTATTTATTATTTGTATTCATTACAAAAGTGAATTGAATAGGGGTTGGCAGAAAAGAGCACAGCTCCAAACACACAAGAGTGACTGCCAACCCATAATGACTGACTAAATAGTGTCGTAGAACGATAAATCAATCCACACGGTCTTGAAAACAACGTTATTAGGAAGTTTTAAATA